>JAJOZX010000214.1:1497500-1796354 GCA_023014485.1 Bathynomus jamesi | reverse complement strand
TAATACAATCACTGATCACTCATGAAATAAATTATTATTACAGTCACTGAGAACTGAATATTAATACAATCACTGATCACTCATAAATAAATTATTATTACAGTCATCTGAGAACTAAATATTTGGATAGGTGCAGAAATGAGGTTTTATAGTTTTATAGAATTAAAACTAAAAGTTGTCAGAATTGAGTTTGGTGTACTTGGCGTTTAGTGAGACCTCCGGCCGGAGCAGGAGGTTTTCTAAAATGGCCGGAACTCTTGCTCGACCGGAGCCGGAGCTCCGGTGCATCACTACAAATGGATTGTTTACAACCAATTTTATAGATAATGCCTGAATGATATATAGGTCACAAAAAAAATTAAAAATAGAAATAAATTAAAAAATAAAAATTGTAAGAGGAGCATACAAATTTATAAGGGAAAATTACCAAAGTTTTAGCACTCTGCCCTTCTTGTCTAAATCCGTTCTGAACGAATTCAAAACAACGGGATCGAGTTGAAAAAGACCTTTGCTCATGTTAAAGTTATTTGTAACATGAGCAAAGGGATCGAGTTGAAGAAGACCTTTGCTCATGTTAAAGTTATTTGTAACATGAGCAAAGGTTTTTTTTCAACTCGATCCCGTTGTTTTGAATTCGTTCAGAATGGATTTAGACAAGAAGGGCAGAGTGCTAAAACTTTGGTAATTTTCCCTTATAAATTTGTATGCTCCTCTTACAATTTTTTTTTTCAATTTATTTTTATTTTTTATTTTTTTTGTGACCTATATATCATTCAGGCATTATCTATAAAATTGGTTGTAAACAATCCATTTGATATTGTGTTGAATTCGGGTAAAGTGCTAAAATTGGTAGTTTTCCTTACAAATTTGTATGCTCCTCCCACAATTTTTATTTCTATATTTATTATATACAGGGTGTACATAAAGTCAGGATCTATTTTTGTGAAATAATTATTTTTTTCTATTTTTCTTTTCAGAAGCCCTTAGAATGAATACAGAAGAGCGTGTGGCAATAGTAATTTGGCGAATCGAGGGAAAGAAATACAATGACATCAGAGAGAAGTTTAGAAGGAGATTTCATAAGCCGGGGCCAATAGACAAGACAATACGAAAATTGGTGAACAAATTTAAACGAACGGGATCTGTAAATGAAGAAGCAAGATCAGGACGACCGTGTATGTCGATCTTACCGTGAATGCAGTACGCGGAATTATCACTGAGGAGCCACGTACGTCCGTTCGTGCTGCATCACACAGACTCTGCCTCCCGACGTCATCTGTGCACAAAATTCTGAAAGTTAATTTGCAGAAGAAAAGCTATCATTTGCAGGTTTTACATGATTTACATTAGGAAGATTTCCCTCGACGAAGTGCTGTGTGTGCTGATCTCGTAGAACAAATCTGGAGTGATAATTTAATGGACAACATTCTCTTTAGTGATGAAGCCACTTTCCATACGTGTGGAAAAGTAAATCGCCATAACTGTCGAATTTGGGCAGATGAAAGACCGAATGATTTCGTCCAAAATTGGGAAAGAGACTCACCTAAAGTTAATGTCTGGATGGGTTTAACAAAATCTAAAGTTTATGATCCTTTTTTCTTTGCTGAAGCTACAGTTACGGGCTTATTTATCTGGACATGTTGCAGCAATTCCTTGAACCTCAGCTGATTGGGGATAGGATTGTTAGTACCATCGTCTATCAACATGATGGTGCTCCTTGTCACTATGCCAAAATTGTTCAGGATTATCTAAATGGACGTTTTCCAAATCGCTGGATCGGACGCGGAAGCACAGACCTTGGCCAGCGAGATCACCAGATTTAACCCCTTTAGATTTCTTTGCATGGGGCTTTATCAAATCGCACGTCTATCAGACGAAGATTACGAGTCTTGAAAACTTACGTACACGTATACGAACTGCTGCAGATAACATAACCCCGCAAATGCTCCAGAATGTGTTTAGAAATGCTGCGGAACGATTTGAGCTGTGCAGGGATACTGATGGGCGTCACGTCGAATCCTACTCTTAATTATTTAATAAATGTTACCGCTTTATCATTTTATGATTGAATTCCATATAATTCCCAAGTGCTTCACAAAAATAGATCCTGACTTTATGTACACCCTGTATATATATATATATATATATATTTTTTTTTTGTAACCTATATAATTATAGTCTTGAACTCTTTATTTACTTTAGTATTCCTGAGGATGTCATTAGACGAAAGCGCTTGAGCACCACTCTGTGTTTCCTTTCCTTCGTGGTTTTATTCATCATATATATATATATATGGTCCGTCAAAAGAAATATAGTTTTAATAACTGTAATTATCATAAAAACCATTAAAACAAAATTGGTGTATAAAATGTAAGTGTGTAACTTTTGAAGATAATGGCGATTGTTTAACGAGGAAAAGTAGTGTAAATTAAATATTCAGTAGCACACTGACGTCCTTTAAGGAAGACGCTTTCCATTAGGGTGACGTGTGCAAGACGCCCGCCTTAAGCAAAACGGATCGTAATTCTCAACTGGATTGCCATATCTGAACATAAACACGCGCAAACCTAGCTGCAGCATCGTTCTATCTACGAGCATAATGATATTGTCATTGCAATGAGATGATTATCGTAAGTGGACATTTAAAAAAATAGTCCATGCGGGCGTTTCACCTCGCAGATGGGGCGAAACACACTCTTTCCTCGGGGAAACATGCCCATGGCTGGGTGTTTAGCCCCATTTACATTCTGAGTACATCTATATTTACATTGGACTAAATGTAGGACGAGACTCGATATAAATTTAGATTTCATGACGACAAAATACTGCACTGAAAGTCAAATAATTTTGTTTACTCTATTTATTTTTTCTTTATTCAAAATTTTTTTGCAAATTACAACTTTTCAGCATGGGCGTTTTACCTCTATTGGGCGCCTTGCCCCACCCCACCCTACATTTCTTAAAATTTCAGGAGACATATCCATTTCTTTCCGTGTGTTCTTTTCTTAAATTTTGAATATTTCAATGTTTCTTTTTATACACTCTTTCCTATTAACCGCTCAAACAAAATGGTGAAAAGTCGGAGGGAGGGATCTTGTTGCCCATTTTATGTCACCATAAAGAGATATACTTTCGCCAGCTTTATACGTGACTCGGTGTTACCAAAAATTTTCAGGGGAATTCATTTCCTCTAATTCAAGCCTCGGGTAAGTTTCATTCAGTTCACAGCATCTGTCACATTTTACAGTAACGACACTTTCGTTAAGGTTCAATTATTTTTTAGACTTTTAATCTACACCAAACAGTGACAGGCTTATCATGCACTGGCCGTCGTGGAAGACTCCTCGCGTTAGTCGATCGTTTATAAGTTTAAATGTGCTTCGTGCCACGAAGTAGGTATTGGCTCGACCTCACGCCATTTTAAGTGTCGAATTGATGAACATAATGAAGCCAGCAGTGGAACAGATCTTTCACTGAAAACAAAACGGTAATTCAGTGATACGAGCGCAGCAAAAACAGCCACGTTAATTGCCTGTGTATTATAATAGCAGTTATTACGCATTAGAATGTATCTAGTAAACCTATAACATTTTTAACATGAACGCCCAGAAAAACATATTTTCTTTATATTATATATTTTTATACAGGCAAATGATAACTTCGGCGGAATCCCGAACACCATTCTATTTCAGTGTATCACCAATGTATAAAGTTTAGGCTTATACATTTGAAATCTCCGTAGCTCGTGACTGCAAAGAAAACCCCATGCGATTCTTTCAATACGTCAATAATAGGAATCCAGTAAAGAGTGTCTTGGGGCCGTTGAAAAATTCTGACGGAGAGTTAGTTTCTGAAAACAAACAAATGGCTACCCTGCTAAATGAATTTTTTACGTCAGTTTTTACAATCGAAGATGTAACGAATATCCCTACGGGCATAGACATAATACCTTTTGACAGTGGTAATACTTTAGATAATATTGTGGTTAGTGAAAGGGAGATAATGGTTGCTATATTGATAAAATGAAAATGCGTAAATCACCAGGGCCGGATTCCATATATCCCATACAACTAAAAGAATTAAAAGAAAGCATTGTTGTACCGCTAACAAAGATTTTTAATGCGTCTATTTCTGAGGGGTGCGTACCAGATAATTTCAAGTTAGCAAATGTAACACCTATTTTTAAGAAAGGCGATAAACGTGCGGCGGGAAACTATAGGCCAATCAGTTTAACGTCTGTTGGAAGTAAGCTACTAGAATCAATAATTAGGTATCGTATAGTCGAACACTTGGAATTGCATAACTTGATTAGAAATACGCAGCACGGTTTTAGGCGAAACAAATCTTGTTTAACTAATCTTTTATAATTTTTTCAAAGCGTGGTTGAAGTTTACGATGGTCATTGGGCGGTACATGTAATGTATTTAGATTTTCAAAAAGCGTTTGACACCGTACCGAACAAAAGACTCACTGAAAAAACTAAGGCTCATGGAATCAGGGGTGTAGTAATAAATTGGAAAGAAAAGTGGTTGCGAGGTAGGAAACAAAGGGTGGTCGTTGATGGAGCGGAGTCATGTTGGGCTAATGTAGCGAGCGGCGTTCTTCAGGGTTCTGTATTGGGCCTCTTGCTTTTTCTTATATATATTAACGATTTAGATGTCGGCCTAGTCAGTACAGTTTCAAAGTTTGCGGATGACAACGAAGTTGGGTGGTAGGGCGTTTAATGATGAAGATAGAGGTAAAATCCCAGGAAGATCTGAACAAAATCGTTGACTGGTTAGTCAAATGGCAAGTGAGATTTAACGTCGATAAGTGCAAAATTTTACATATAGATTCGCGTAACGGTAATTTTGCGTATAGTATGTCAGGGAAGGAGTTGGCAAGCGTAGAACAGGAAAAAGATTTAGGAGTTATCGTCACTGGTGATTTAAAAGTAGCGAAAAAGTACAGCAGCAGTCAATAAGGCGAACAAAGTGCTAGGTTTGATAGCTCGGAATTTTGAGTACAAATCGCGCAATATTATTGTTCCTCTTTATAAATCATTAGTTAGACCCCATATGGAATACGCGATCCAATTTTGGAATCCGCATATGCGAAAAGATATAGACAAAATCGAAAGAGTTCAAAGACGAGCAACTAAGATGATTGCGTCGCTTAGGTCAAAGTCGTACGAGGATAGGCTTAAGGAGTTAAAATTGACTACAGTCGAGACTAGGAAGCTAAGGGGTGATCTAATCCAGGTTTTGAAAATTATGAATGGGTTCAATAACGTAAATAGAGATAGCTTTTTCGAAATATCACAATATAATAGGACTAGAAATAACGGGTGTAAGTTGACAAGTAGAAGGTTCGAGACAGCAGTTGCGAAAAACTTTTTTACGCATAGAATAGTAAATAGGTGGAATAGTTTGCCGGTAGAAGTAATTAGTAGCACGTCTATAAACATGTTTAAAAATCCATTAGAGGCATATGTTGATAGATTGGGCATAGTTTAAGGTAGTAAAATTAAGGTTTTTGTTGTTCGGAACCCACGTAAAATTGTAGGTCCCCTCCGCCACCACGGAGAACATGCGCAATACACAACTACAACCATAGAATATGAACTCTAACAATTCGATCCTTTAGATTATTATTAGTGAGACAATGATCAATCCACCTGGTGGTACCACTCATATCACTAACGTTTGTAAAATTACCACTGGTTACCCCTAATACATCTACGGCACATGTTACCCAACTCTACAAAGAATTCCGAGTTCACATGTGCGTTAAAATCCCCCATTATTATACTGTACAGTGAGAATATTTGGGGTTATCTGATAATGACTTAATTTTGTACAGCAAATCAATGCATTCATCTAGATTACTGCCGTTGTTGTATGGTAAATAGCAGTTTACAATTAATATGCAATCATTGTTCACTCGTAATTCAATGCCTAACGACCTTACATTATCGATTGTTAAAAATTTTATATGTTTTGAAAATTTTTTCCTTATTAAGAAAGCAACACCACCAAAAGGCCTACCGTACATTAATTCATCTGGCAAGTCTACTGCTAATGACGCATGGTACATAAAGTCATCATGGATGGTAGAGAGGAATTTTAGCTCTTGCTTAGGTAGCCAGTGCTCCTGCAGGAGTATCAAATCTGCACTGTCGCAGATTTTATGAACATCTACAGTTGAATTCCTCACTGACCTTACATTATATGAGACTATTTTCAACAAGTTATCCACCATGACTGATAAAAAATTTATTATTAGTAAGATTATTATTATTATACACAGTACAACTTTCAGGCATTACCGTTAGGGCGCCTATTATTATTATTATTATTATTATTATTTTGCCTGCTATCAAATCCCCTGGAAAAGTGAATAAACTTAACAATAATACCGCCCGGCCATTGACTCATATTATACGGGTTAAAATGCGCATTTACACCTTTAATTATTACTTTAAATGAGTTATAATACGGAGATTTCGTGTTTAGTTTATTAACTATCAATATACTGTGTTCACCAATGACTTCTTCCATCATGTGTCGAATATCGCTTGCCTCGTTCGAGAGCTGAATTCGCGTCACAAAGAGGGTGAGATTCCCCATCGGTGGCCTCGCCGCGGAGACCGGTTGAGGAAACCTTCGAGAAGGGCGCCTGTTAACAGTGACCCACCCGTGTTCCTCCCTCGATCTCCCTGAGACAGGGTTCGCCTGCCTAGGGGATGGGTGGCACAACCTTTAGGGGATAGGAGACCCCTCCCTTACTCTGTGGCTTGGTGAGGGTCTGTTAGCGGTGTTTATAACCTGACGGCCGCGCGTGCCCCTCCTTCTTCGGTGGGAGGGGGGGGAACTGCGCACCGAGCGAGGCGTATATATATATATATATATATATATATATATATATATATATATATATATTAGTATAAATTTTAGTTCTAAAACTGCAGTTCTAAATTTTTCTTAAAAGAAGCCCTGCTTTTGACCATCGAAGTATATGGAAGTAATAGGATTGATTCACTTTATCACTTTTCACTGTTTTACAAAGTCTTCTTTCTGTCTATTACGAGATGGTCATCTTCTTTGGTGATCATACCAACGTCTATCAAAGTTGCAGTTGCAATAGCAGCGGTAGCACGATCTGATACACCAAATCTATCTGCCTGCATTGCAACATACCGCAGACATTCTCATTTTGCTTCCAGTATTTTCAAAACCACAGTCTTCATTTTCCATTATCCTTTTGTCACTGTCTTCATCTGAAGAATTTTCTACTAAGCTCAAAGTAAAGGTTTAACTTCAGCGGAATGATTGATGGTTTTCTTTTCTTTACTTACTTGTGGTGAGTGCTTTCTCTTGTATTTCTTTTGTAAAATTCGTGTGGCATGCACATCTACACTACCTATGTACATTTTATGATCACTCCTCTGATCAAGTAGAAACTGTAATTCCTATTTTGGTACTTTTTTATCTCTCTGACATATGCAATCTATGTGAATTTCTTCACAATCATCACTGCATCCTATGTCTGTATGAAATTTTAAATTACATTTACAGGCACATATATCAAACAAATTACTGAGACTATTCATATATTAATTTTTTAGTTTCACTGATGTTTTTGATCTACTCAATGTTGCTCCTCTTTCTATGAATCTTGTTACTTTTTGCAACACAGCTTTTTCCTGAACTATAAGGATTGATGCTTGCTGCCAAAGCTTTAGTAGCTCCTGAGTTATTTGTCTGATGATTGGCTTGTTAGCTGCATTTTTCCTTTCTTTGAGATAGAAAAAGTACCGACCCATTCGTAAATTAGTTGGCAAAAGATTATGAGGCAATTTCTCAGGAGTTTCAAACATACAATGTCGCTTAGAATGGCTTGTGCTCACAAATTTTTTGCTTGCTGAATATCATGGGGGAACTTGAAAGCGTAGATGCTGCTGCTTGGAAAGCTGTTGGTGTAGAGTTGCTGCAAGAGGGGATGTTGCTAGCTTGATGTGAAGAAGGATGTTGCTTTAAGTTGTGGAGCCACTGGTGTATGGGATGCTGATTCCATCTCCGCTCTTCTGTAGATGAATTATTAACTGAAAACTGAGAACAAAAACTCAAAAAAATTTCAGTGAATTTTAATTGCTTAAGGAAAAACAACAACTATTTACTCAATTTACTCACGTCAGTCAAATGTACATTTTAACAAGTATAAGAGATTTTTTATCTCATTTCTCATAGCATGCTCACTTAGCTTCTTACTTCTGGATGATTCTGTAACTGGGGGACAACTACTGCAGCTGGCTGTCAGGCGAATTATGGTGCCTGGGGAGTCAGAAGACACGATGCGTACGAGTATACAGTACGACCTTGGCAGGAATACTCAAATCTGGGAATGACGCAAAATAATATATTAAAGCTAAAAAAAATTTAGAATTGTGATTTCATAATGACATTAATGGGGGTTATTCATACGATGTAATGTTGACGGATTTATGCTAGATGAGAAGTCTATTTTTTGTGTTTGTTGAATTGTATTCATGCAAAAATGGGGTGGTTAGAGAAACGTGGCACAATGTATATCATCATATTCGTTTTTCTCACAAAAACTACAATAAAATATCAGTGTGCTATTGTCAATTATCACTTCCACTCCGCCCTAAAAAAAAAAAAAAAAAAAAAAAAAAAAATATATATATATATATATATATATATATATGTACCAGATAATTTCAAGTTAGCAAACGTAACACCTATCTTTAAGAAAGGCGATAAAGGTGCGGCGGGAAATTATAGGCCAATCAGTTTAACGTCTGTTGTACGTAAGCTTTTGGAATCAATAATTAGGGATCGTATAGTCGAACATTAGAATACCATAAACTTGTTAGAAATACGCAGCACGGATTTAGGCGAAACAAATTTGCTTAACTAATCTTTTAGAATTTTTCCAAAGCGTGGTTGACGATTACGATAGACATCGGGCGGTTGATGTAGTGTATTTAGATTTTCAAAAAGCGTTTGACACCGTGCCGCACAAAAGACTCATTGAAAAAACTAAGGCTCATGGAATCAGGGGTGTAGTAATAAATTGGCTAGAAGAGTGGTTGCGAGGCAGGAAACAGAGGGTGGTCGTTGATGGAGCGGAGTCGTGCTGGGCTAATGTAGCGAGTGGCGTTCCTCAGGGTTCTGTATTGGGCCCCTTGCTTTTCTTATATATATTAACGATTTAGATGTCGGCCTAGTCAGTACAGTTTCAAAGTTTGCGGATGACACGAAGCTGGGTGGTAGGGCGATTAATGACGAAGATAGAGGTAAAATTCAGGAAGATCTGAATAAAATCGTTGATTGGTCAGTCACATGGCAAATGAGATTTAAGGTTGATAAGTGCAAAATTTTGCATATAGGTTCGCGTAACGGTAATTTTGCGTATAGTATGTCAGGGAAAGATTTAACAAGCGTAGAGCAGGAAAAAGATTTAGGAGTTATAGTCACTGGTGATTTAAAAGTAGCGAAACAAAGTACAGCAGCGGTCAATAAGGCGAACAAAGTGTTAGGTTTTATAGCTCGAAATTTTGAGTACAAATCGCGCGATTTTATAGTTCCACTTTATAATCATTAGTTAGACCCCATTTGGAGTACGCGGTCCAATTTTAGAATCCGTATATGCGCAAAGATATAGACAAAATCGAAAGAGTTCAAAGACGAGCAACTAAGATGATTCCGTCGCTTAGGTCAAAGTCGTACGAGGATAGGCTTAAGGAGTTAAAATTGACAACACTCGAGACCAGGAGGTTAAGGGGTGATCTAATCCAGGTTTTCAAAATTATGAATGGGTTCGATAACGTAGATAGAGATAGCTTTTTCGAAATATCTCAATATAATAGGACTAGAAATAACGGGTGTAAGTTGACAAGTAGAAGGTTCGAGACAGCAGTTGCGAAAAACTTTTTATGCATAGAATAGTAAATAGCTGGAATAGTTTGCCGGTAGAAGTAATTAGTAGCACGTCTATAAACATGTTTAAAAATCGATTAGACGCATATGTTGATAGAAAGGGTATAGTTTAAGGTAGTAAAATTAAGGCTTTCTGGGGAGAGATCCCACAGCTCAACACAAGTGTTGTGGGATATAGGGAGGCAGCGTCTTGGGTTAGGGATACTCTCTGTCCTTACACACCCCATTTAGAGAGATTCCTCTGCCGAGCGGTGCCCCCCATAGTACTGTGAGGTATTGAAAAACTCATGATCTTCACTTGCCCCACAAACACCTTTAAATGGGAGACCCAAAATGGGTGCACACACATTTCTACATTACTGTACAGTCTTTACAGCCACACCTACTCTTTTTCTCGTAAGTGTATATATTGTAATGTATATGATTGTAAATTTTGACTTGGTCCGCTATCGATATGGACCGTGACTTGATGGATACCGTAATGAAATTGACTGGATTCTTTGGATCCGATATATTTGCATGTCCTTCATAAATAGATATAGAGTGTAACATATTTGTGGATAGTAGTCTATTATGACTTGATCCTCTGAATCAGAGATTTTATCTTTAATTTTAAATCGATAATTAATTAGTTTTAAATTGATAATTATTTGGTTTCGTAAAAATTGGTCGTTGCCAATTTACCTGCAGTTTTTACATAAATTTCTTATGTTCTTGTGGTTCGGAACCCACGTAAAATTGTAGGTCCCCTCCGCCACCACGGAGGACATACACAATACACGAACACAGTTAGGTAGACCAGCCATGAGTGGATCCTAGGGTCTTTGTTGGTCTGAAACATTATAACATATATATATATATATATATATATATACACACACATATATATATATATATATATATATATATATATATATATATAATAATGCTTCAGACCAACAAAGACCCTAGGATCCACTCATGGCTGGTCTACCTAACTGTGTTCGTAATCGTGTATTGTGTATGTCCTCCGTGGTGGCGGAGGGGACCTACAATTTTACGTGGGTTCCGAACCACAAGAACATAAGAAACTTATTTAAAAACTGCCGGTAAATTGGCAACGACCAATTTTTACGAAACTAAATAATTATCAATTTAAAAATAATGAATTATCGGTTTAAAACTAAAGATAGAATCTCTCGGTCCAGAGGAGCAAGTCATAGTAGACTACTATCCACAAATATGTTACATTCTATATCTATTTATAACGGACATGCAAATATATCAGATCCAAAGAATCCAGTCAATTTCATTACGGTATCCATCAAGTCACGGTCCATATCGATTGCGGACCAAGTCAAAATTTACAACCATATACATTATCAATTTAAAAATAATTAATTATCGATTTAAAACTAAAGATAGAATCTCTCGATCCAGAGGATCAAGTCATAATAGACTACTATCCACAAATATGTTACACTCTATATCTATTATATAACGGACATGCAAATATATCAGATCCAAAGAATCCAGTCAATTTCATTACGGTATCCATCAAGTCACGGTTCATATCGATTGCGGACCAAGTCAAATTTACAACCAATACATTACAATATATACACCTACGAGGAAAAGTGTAGGTGTGGCTGTAAAGACTGTACAGTAATGTAGAAATGTGTGTGCACCCATTATGGGTCTCCCATTTAAAGGTGTTTGTGGGGCAAGTGAAGATCATGAATTTTTCAATACCTCACAGCAGAGCTGGGCACTTGCGGCATATTTTGCGGTACTGCGGTACTGCGGTACCACCGCACTACCAAACCGGTACCAAACCGGTACGCGGAAATTTGAATGCGGTAGCGGTACTGCGGTACTTTCAGCGATCCTTTGCGGTACTGCGTTATGCGGCACCGGTATGCGGTTTGCGGTAGTACCGCAATACCGCAGTACCGCAAAATATGCCGCAAGTGCCCAGCTCTGCCTCACAGTACTATGGGGGGCACCGCTCGGCAGAGGAATCTCTTTAAATGGGGTGTGTAAGGACAGAGAGTATCCCCTAACCCAAGACGCTGCCTCCCTATATCCCACAACACTTGTGTTGAGCTGTGGGACCTATCCCCACAAAGCCTTAATTTTACTACCTTAAACTATACCCTTTCTATCAACATGCGCGTCCAATCGATTCTTAAACATGTTTATAGACGTGCTACTAATTACTTCTACCGGCAAACTATTCCAGCTATTTACTATTCTATGCGTAAAAAAGTTTTTCGCAACTGCTGTCTCGAACCTTCTACTTGTCAACTTACACCCGTTATTTCTAGTCCTATTATATTGAGATATTTCGAAAAAGCTATCTCTATCTACGTTATCAAACCCATTCATAATTTTGAAAACCTGGATTAGGTCACCCCTTAACGTCCTAGTCTCGAGTGTAGTCAATTTTAACTCTTTAAGCCTATCCTCGTACGACTTTGACCTAAGAGACGGAATCATCTTAGTTGCTCGTCTTTGAACTCTTTCGATTTTGTCTATATCTTTGCGCATATGCGGATTCCAAAATTGGACCGCGTACTCCAAATGGGGTCTAACTAATGATTTATAAAGAGGAACTATAATATCGCGCGATTTGTATTCAAAATTTCGAGCTATAAAACCTAACACTTTGTTCGCCTTATTGACCGCCGCTGTACTTTGTTTCGCTACTTTTAAATCACCAGTGACTATAACTCCTAAATCTTTTTCCTGCTCTACGCTTGTTAAATCTTTCCCTGACATACTATACGCAAAATTACCGTTACGCGAACCTATATGCATAATTTTGCACTTATCCACGTTAAATCTCATTTGCCATGTGACTGACCAATCAACGATTTTATTCAGATCTTCCTGAATTTTACCTCTATCTTCGTCATTAATCGCCCTACCACCCAGCTTCGTGTCATCCGCAAACTTTGAAACTGTACTGACTAGGCCGACAATAATCGCCCGACATCTAAATCGTTAATATATATAAGAAAAAGCAAGGGGCCCAATACAGAACCCTGAGGAACGCCACTCGCTACATTAGCCCAACACGACTCCGCTCCATCAACGACCACCCTCTGTTTCCTGCCTCGCAACCATTCTTCTAGCCAATTTATTACTACACCCCTGATTCCATGAGCCTTAGTTTTTTCATCAGTCTTTTGTGCGGCACGGTGTCAAACGCTTTTTGAAAATCTAAATACACTACATCAACCGCCCTATGTCTATCGTAAACGTTAACCACGCTTTGGAAAAATTCTAAAAGATTAGTTAAGCAAGATTTGTTTCGCCTAAAACCGTGCTGCGTATTTCTAACCAGATTATGCACTTCTAAGTGTTCGACTATACGATCCCTAATTATTGATTCCAGTAGCTTACCTACAACAGACGTTAAACTGATTGGCCTATAATTTCCCGCCGCACCTTTATCGCCTTTCTTAAAGATAGTGTTACGTTTGCTAACTTGAAATTATCTTGTACGCACCCCTCAGAAATAGACGCATTAAAAATCTTGTTAGCGGCATATATATATATATTATATATATATATATATATATATATATATATATATATATATATAATACGATATAAATCATAATACTATCAAAAGTATAAAAGCAAATATATTTTACATTGTCTAAAGGTGATTATATAAAAGTTTATGTTTTGTGAATAGAATTTTTCTTTTTGTACTTGAAATACAAAACGAAAGAGCATTTCTTTTGTTTCTCCACGAACTAATAGTCTTACTCACAATAAAAAAATATATCCTGCTATTATGAGGTATATATATATATATATATATATATATATATATATATATAATATATATATATATATATATGGGAGTGAACTCAGAATGGTCCCCTGAGTTTTTTATGAAACACACAGACCATGCATGGAACAAGGAACTCTTCTGGGATAATTAAATCCACTATAGTCTGAATAAGTAATGGTAAATGACAAATACCATGGTTTTTCTTTTTCATGATGCTAGCCCGACGTGGGCAACGGGTCACTCACAAAGAGGTCCCATAAATATAGCTTCCCTCACCAGCTATCTGCAAAGCAGACAGGATCCAGCTTTAGGATATAATATATTGAGTGTTACTAGGGACACTCAATATATTTTGTCCCACCCTTTTTTCTTAGCTAAATAATAGGCCATGGGGCTGAAATGTCTTCTGGGCCGTAAGTTCAAACTTTCTGCGCTTCACATAACCGGATTTTTCCAGTTTGAACCTCCCCTCCTTGTATAAAACCGATGGTTAACGCAGTTTCGAAAATGGCGTCTGACAGTGATGTGCGTTGTAAACAGAGAGCTGTTATCGAGTTCTTAACTGCAGAGAAGGAAACAGTTGGAAATATTCACAAACGTCTACAAACGTTTATGGAGATGCTTTTGTTGATCGAATCACAGTTGGACGCTGGTCTAAACGTGTGAGATCATCGGAGAGAGGGAGAGCCAGCCTCGATGATGAGCCACACAGCGGTCGCCCGGCATCGGCCGTGACATCTCACATTGTGCAACGTGCTAACAGCATCATTCGATGAAATCGGCTCGTCACATACAAGTAGCTATCACTGGAGCTAGGAATTAGTGAAGGAAGTGTGAATACGATAATTCAGCAAATGGGATACTCAAAAGTATGTTCACGGTTTGTTCCTCGTGAACTGACTGAAGATCACAAAGCCCAAAGAAAAGAAATTGCTTCCGAGTCGTTGGTTCGATACGAGGCAGAAGGGGATGACTTCCTTTCACGAACTGTGACGGGATGAGACTTGAGTACACCACTTTGAACCAGAAACAAAACGCCAATATATGGAGTGGCATCACGCAGACTCCCCACGCAAGAAAAAGTTCAAAATGGCTCCCTCTGCAGGAAAGGTTATGGCCACCATCTTCTGGGACATGAAAGGGGTGATTCTGTTGGACATTATGAAAAAGGACAAACAATCAACGCAGAGGCATATATTGCTACCCTACAGAGACTCCAGAGTCGTATAAAGCGAGTTGGACAGGAGAGAAAACTGGAAGACGTCCTTCTTTTGCACGATAACGCAAGACCACACAACAGTTTGCAAACGAGAGAGGCCATCACAAAAATGCGCTTGACTGTGTTACCCCACCCTCCATACAGCCCGGATCTGGCACCTTCAGACTTCCATTTGTTTGGGCCAATGAAGGATGCTATTCGTGGAAGAAAGTTTCAGAGTGACGATGAGGTTGTTGAGGAGGTTAGGAGGTGGATCTAGCGGAACCCAGAGGACTTTTACCAGCAAGGAATAAAGGCCCTTGTTTCGAGGTGGAGGAAAGCCGTAGAAAAAGATGGAGACTATGTGTAAAAATAAAAAACTTGTAAAAAAGGTATGTAACTACTTGTGTACAAAATTTCTGGAACTTACAAGGAAACTTCGAAAGAAAAAAAAAAGAAAGGTGGGGCCAAATATATTGAGTGGCCCTCGTATATCTTCAGAGGTGGAAAATAAGAGTTTTTAGTTTTAGTTAAGAGGTTTTTTTATATGTCATTATCTGATGGTGTATTATTGTCGATATGTATCTATGATTTTCATCCATTTTTGTATGATTGCCTTCAAAGGATTAATCTGGTTCCGAAATTGTTTTTCAGATGTTGGGAATTTGGGCCTAGTGTAATGATCATTCAGCATGTCGAAGAAAGGGGGATGTTTTGTTTGAGATTACAGTGTAAAGCCAGGAAGGAAGAAATCTAATATACTATTTCAGAAATGAAGCCTTATATATATATATATATATATATATATATATATATATATATATATATATGTATATATATATGTATATATATAATATATATATATATTATATATATATATATATATATATATATATATATATATATATATAGTATATATATGTATATATATATATATATATATATATATATATATATATAATATATATATATATATATTATATATATATATACACGGTGAACCAAAAGTAGGTGGACAGTAGGTTGAATACGGTTTGTGTTATATTATATTATAACTATGGTGTTCATTATAACTATGGTGTTTGTGTTTTATTATATTAAATATTATAACTAAATTTATTTAAATTTTATTTTGTATTATAGTATACAAAAAAATTAAATATGTATTCTCAAAATAAACGTTATCATTTACTGTCCACCTACATTTGGTTCACCATATATATATATATATATATATATATATATATATATATATGGTGAACCAAATGTAGGTGGACAGTAATGATAACGTTTATTTTGAGAATACATATTTAATTTTTTTGTATACTATAATACAAAATAAAATTTAAATAATTTAGTTATAATATTTAATATAATAAAACACAAACACCATAGTTATAATGAACACCATAGTTATAATATAATATAACACAAACCGTATTCAACCTACTGTCCACCTACTTTTTGGTTCACCGTGTATATATATATATATATATATATATATATATATATATATATATATATATGGTGACCAAATGTAGGTGGACAGTAAATGATAACGTTTTTTTGAGAATACATATTTAATTTTTTTGTATACTATAATACAAAATAAAATTTAAATAAATTTAGTTATAATATTTAATATAATAAAACACAAACACCATAGTTATAATGAACACCATAGTTATAATATAATATAACACAAACCGTATTCAACCTACTGTCCACCTACTTTTGGTTCACCGTGTATATATATATATATATATATATATATTATATAAAGTTTTTTTGCGCGCACCTACAGGTCGCTACAATTGGTCTAGAACAATGCGGTTTTCACCATTCGATGCGTCTTTTTATTGTGCAGTGCCCATGCTAAAAAAAAATTCCCTAACATAATTCCTTCCCCCCTTTTAGGGGTACAGTTCTTTCCATGCCTGTACACGCATTTTTTTAATTTTCTATTTTTAATCATAATTTTGGCACAAAATAAGTCAATATTTACTAAACATTTAATATCATTCGATTCACAAAAGATTTATTTATCGATTCAATTTAAAAAAAGTATATATTTTTAAAATTCATAAAGAACTTTTTGCAAAAAACTAAAAACAAACATGCATTTTTAAAATTCAATGATTTTTATACAAAATATTTTGATATTTGTTATAATTTTAACATTTTTCGATTCAATACAAAAAATTACATAATTAAAACGGGCAATTTAAATAAACACGAGTTTAAAGTTAAACGAACCACACTCGAAATTATTTACCATGACTTTTGTGCGTTTTATTACTGTGGCTTTTGTACAAATAATTTTACGTATACACAAACAATTTGATAGGATATTGATTTATCATTCTATTTTTTAGTTGACATAGAAATACGTTAATTAAGTTATCTGATTAGATGCGCTTTTATAGTTGAAGATCATTTTAGAAAATTATTTATTTTCCCCACTTTAAAATATTACAAAATTTCTATTAGGTATCCTAATATCATTATGCCTGTCGCTGTAAGTAAGAAAATAGCAATTATTTTCCATTTTATGAAAATTTCGGACCCCCTAGGCCTACAAAACCAATTTTCCCCTTTTCTTTATCAAAAATTGTTGATTTTCGGAAGTCTTTCGGTTATAAATTTGTACCAGTCTATTGTTTATCTATAATAATAATAATAATAAAAAGACGTGTGTGTGTGTGTTGTGTGTGTTCCAGCCATCAGCCATAACTCCAAAATGGAAGCAGTTACAAACATGAAACTTCACACACATATTGATTAGGTCCGAGGTTGTGCACGTGGGTGTTAATAAATTAAATAATTCATTTTAAAACATTAAATGACGTCATCAAGATCATTACGAAACCTATGGTAAAATTATTGAATACCCGGTTAGGTTCATTGAATGCCAGGTTAGGTCATCTGTACGCCCTTGATGATTGGTTAGGTTAAGTCGTGATATTTTCGTTGGCTTTAACGAAAATATCATGACTTAACCTAACCAATCGTCAAGGGTGTACAATTAACCTAACCGGGCATTCAATTAACGTACCCGGGCATTCAATTAATCTAATCGGGCATGCAGTTGACCTAACCGGCCATTTAATTAACCTAATCGGGCATTCAGTTGACCTAACTGGGCATTCAATTAACCTAACCGTGCATTCAGTTTACCTAACCGGGCATATATATATATATATATATATATATATATATATATATAGCGTTCAACATCCAACCCGGCAACGCCGGGTTGCTCCGCTAGTTATTCTTTATTTGAATTGTATGCTGTTTTTACTGGGTTCTTTTTTTTTAATGTACATAGCTTTGATTTTTGTTAGTTGTCAAATTTGGATAAATATACCTTTTTATTTGTTTGAAGATTTTATAAATTATATACAATATATAGTACATATATAAAGCCCTTCCCTCTTATTAGCCTTAGGCCTCTCACAACCTCAATCCGGCCCTGCCTACATATACGCAGTGATGGGCAGTATCTAGATACATGTATCGCCGATACGTATCGATCGATACTTTTGTATCGGTATCGGTATCGCTTTAGCTACTTGACAAAAGTATCGATTTATCGGTATCGCTAAGGTCAATTTTCTTAAATGTATCGAAAAAAATCGATACTTCGATACATCGATACATTAATAAGAATTTTTAAATATTTAAATAGATGTTATAATATGACACTACTGAGTTATATTTATGAATATACAATATACATAAATAATAATATTATTAAATATTTATTTAATGACAGTACTACTCTACTGGTCACGTCACACAGTACGGCGCAACGTTTAAACACGTTTGTACTTGTGTTAGTGAGATTAATTAATTAATGCTGCATCTGACGGAAGTGCAGATGATTTCTTCTGTTATGAGTCTGCTTCCACTAATGTCTCTGCAAGCCAAGATTCCACTGAGATGGAAGTTTTACAGTATCTGGGTGACGGAAGTCATTCTCTCCAATCTCTGAGGCAGTACCCAGGAATTCTACGGGTCTTCCTGAAGTATAACACACCACTACCATCCTCTGCTCCTGTAGACCGGTTGTTTAGTTTGGCTGGTCACATTCACGCTCCAAAAAGGAATAGACTGTCTGACCAGATGTTTAGCCAGCTGGTATTTTTGAAGGGTAATAGTAATTACTTTTAATTGTTAGTGTAATATTTTCAGTCATTCATGTATCCTACAAAATTAAAACATACTTTCATTAAATAAAGCAATTGTTTTTATTTACATCTGATACACAGACATCTATAAAACCCATTAAAATGTCGTTGATTTTACTTACAGTGCGTACAAATTACTAGTATAAACGATAATATCTAATACCTACGTATTAAATGAATAATTATAAAAATGTACCGGCGATACATGTATCGGCGATGCATGTATCGGTATCGGTATCGCTTAAGACATCTAGAAAGTATCGGCGTATCGGTATCGCCTAAGACGTTCTTCATGTATCGATGTATCGGTATCGCTTTAGCGATTTTCATGTATCGATGCCCATCACTGCATATACGCAACATCCACCTTTGGAATGAAATTGAGTATGGAGAAAGTAGGAGGGTATAGAAAAGGGGTTGCAGTCAGTCGCCTCAGACATCTAAACTTCACTGAGGAGGAGAAGGTGAGGTTTAGAGAAGGAGGGGTGGTGTTCCACAGATTGAAAATTTGACGAAATGTCACGAGTGTTAAAGAAGTTTATGAAAAATGAATCAGACAGAGGTTCAGGAAATCTCGAATGGATAGTAACAGAACTAACCCCGCTGCTCAGGTCTACGTTTCCGGTACCGGCAGAAGGGAAGCCAGAAATGGGGACTTGTATAGTCCCCCTCCCCAGGGGACTCGAGGCTCTTGAAAACGATGCCATTTTTCTTTGTTTTTTTTAATTTTGAAAAGATTGCGTAGTGTGTAAGATGCATGTATGTGTAGTGAAGAATAAAGGGAGAAGTGTGCATTTGAGGGCATGCTGAACTGCTCAGAGGGTAAATAAGACACGGAAAAAGATCTGCTAAAAGAGGACAGTGACTGAAAAAAGTTCCAGCATTGTCTCCTCCCTAACGCCTCTCTCCGGAGTACTTCCCTAGTCGACTGGTGTTTACAATTTTCTACTCCAAATTATGGTTTTTGTTTTTAGTGAAGCCTATTATGCAGAGAACATTTTTGTCGATTAAATTCGAAATATTATTATGATAATCAGTTGTGTCTTCACAAAATTTAATTATTTTTATTCGAAATTATGAAAGGTTCGATTTAAAACTAAGTTAACTTTGAATTCCGACAGTGACTTTTAGATTGACCGGAAGAAGGTGACTAACACTGACGATGTGAAGACATGAATGGGCAACGGGGTTTGTCGAACCGTGCACAAAGTTTCGAGATTATAGCTTACTGGTATTTCACAAACAGTTATGCTCCTTCCGTTTTGTTGCTTGGCTCACAATGTGCGTCTTACTATTCAATGGCAAACAATGAGAGTTTGAACGAGTGTGTAGGACTTACTGTTCATACTGACACATTGTAAGTTAGTTGTAAAACCCGCTACAGCCAAGTGGTCGTCTCACCAATGCCATGTAAGGAGCCTTTCAGCCGTACGTAGCCAAGGAGAGTTGACGCTCGTTGAAGGACGAAGTCAGATAACACCAGTGCGAAAACTGTCGAAGTTGATTTACATACACACGGCGAATCTCTTTGTCATCTTCTAGAATCGCATTCACGTCCAATCTCAGTACTTAGCTCTGTTTCCAATATATCTGTTCCCTCGATCCTTTTCGAATTGGACTGCAATATGTCGCCATTATCATATATAAAGAGAGCGGAACTGCGACGCCTGCTGAATTTGTTGCCTATGTGATGCAACCCCTTCCATTCTAACAAAATGAACAAGCGTAGCTATGATTGAAAATTTAAAAGGATTCCATTATTAGCTTTCGATAGACAAAAAGCATCGGAGTACTATCTGAAAAGCATTCGGAAAATTTGAAGAACACTGATTATCATTTTGCGAGTTTTAAATAAAAAGTTTGGAATATTGTTGGGTCTGGTTATTTTGTACTCCGTGTGATCTGTTCAGTATATTTTGAAATATTTTTTTTTCCAATTTTACCCTGATAGTAACTACATATTTTAGAATGGTGTGTTGTCACCAATTCTAAAGAAAATTACCGTAATTCTTCAGGTAATTTTTTTTTTTTTTTTTTTTTACAGAACGCACATTTAGTCATAGTTTTAAATGATATTTTTTTCCAAAGTAGTCTTATGAGATGGTAAAAAATGTTTGGTTGCTCAATGAAATGGTAAAACGTGTTCCAATCAAAGTCCGAACGAAAGTTGAAATATAGTGAAAATCCCATCTTTAAAAAATATAAAAAGTGTCAGTATGTATGTAAATATCTAGTGCGCGCGAAGTGAGTGGAATATTTCAAATCGTGTGCTGAATTCTAGGGAAATCGGGGTTCTAGTTGAGATGATGTAGATGTCTTGGGTTCGTTCTCCTCGTTGGTTGAAATTTCGACTAACGATGGAATACTAATAAAAGTCTATGATTAAATGTACATTATTCGTTATTGTTCATTTCTCGTGTCTAATATTGATGTCTTTGTATAGTATTGGTATCAAACCTTCAATAATGACTTTGTATTTGTTTTATATCTAATAATTAATATCTAATAATTAATAATTCTTATTCACGAATTATATATTATTCATAATTAATAATAACTAGCTATATGTTTTACGTTTAATTAAGAGCCTGGTAAAGCCTAAATCTTAAGGACCAAATTAAATAAATTAAACAGTCCAATTTCACAATTATTTATGTTAAAATAAAAACAAAAATTGTTAAAATTATATTTATTTTATCAATATTGAATTCAAAGTTCATTTCTGTATTACTGTTCGGACTAACCTAATAATAGCTTTGTGGTAGCATGGCTGTAATACTGTAACAAGGTCATTCTCACTTCAACAAAGTAACAAATTTAAATTATAGACTAAATCTATTACTGTTCTTAATTTACGGATATTTATGAGGGTGTAAAAGGTTCCGATAAAGAAGAATGCCTTAATCATTGACTGATTGGGTGCGTACCCTGTCCCTGTTTGAGTAAAAACCTCATTTCGACACGACACGATTATCGGTTTTCTATAGAGGTCCGGTGGTAGTGTCTCCGAGCAACTGATAGAACCCATAATATACTTTGTGGCAATCTTCAAACAATAAACTTAATCTTTTGGGAATTTGTTTCAATCTAATTCTCATTCCAATTACGATATATATATATATATATATATATATATATATATATATATATAATGATAATACGAGTATTCATTGGCAGGAGATAAATGGCATAAGAAGTGCAATAGTCACAAAAGTAATACTAAAAAGTCTAAAAAGTACAGAAGATATTAAAAAAACTCGCCACAAAATACTGTTACAGTATTTTGTGTTTAGTTTTTTTTTAAGTCAAATGCGAGACATTAGGACCGATGAGCGATCATTGGCAACTTTACCCAAAGTGAAATTAACTTTTAAAACGAACAAAATATAAAATATTTGAAGCAAATGATGGTCAGGATCAATCATAAACAGTGAAACCAAATAACTCAGAAGACTGTTATTGTAAAGTTTAATTATTCCATCAAATCATCGGTATTAATTTAATTGGTTCAGACATATACAGATTATACACACGCGTACTAGGGTTGCCAACTCCGCAAATTACAGTTCCTGGACAGAAATAAATGAGCAGAAACAAACGTTAATGCCCGTATTTACGTTTCACGGGTTGAAGGCCCACCAGAAATCCGTAGTAACTCCGCAAAATGGTTTTTAAAACTGTATTTACTGACATTCGTAGAATACTGAAGAAGTTTGTGGTTTTTCGAGGCATAAGTTATGAAAGTGGTCACGAGTACCTAATATGAGAGTTAAGACGCACTCGCGGCTCACACTTTAATAATTCCTTACTTATTCCGTTTCTTTCATCACTCTACATTATTCCCATTAAAATAAATACCTTCTCATAGTAAGCAATAGATCGTGGAAGTGACAAATGACACTCCTATATTAAACTTTTATAGCATTTTATATATCATTAATTTACTGACATCATAAATATGTTTTCGCCTTTAATATTGTTGAAGGCGAAAATATATTTCAATCCCGATGATATATAAAATCCTGGACACTAAGCATCTGGGACAGAGGTCAAATGTTTCCTAGGCCACGCTATGCCTTTCCTAAACTGTCCAGGACAATCCTGAACGGCTGACAACCCTAATGCAAACACACACACACACACACACACACACACACGCACGCACACACATGCTTTTATTGGCAGAAGAAAACAAAATAATTTCCAAAATAACATCTTGTAATAATAAGAGCTAATAACAAAAATAGGACTAAAAAAAGAAATAAAAATAATGCACGTAATAAAACTAGTAATAATAAAAGTAATAATAATAATTATATATATATATAATAGATATATATATTTATATATATATATATATATATATGAAAATTATTTCACGAAAGTAACACGTGAAATATATATATATATATATATATATATATCGTAAAGAACGACGCTTGTATAGGAGATATTCGGCGCAAGACGAGAGAGAGAGAACGAAACAAATGAAAAAATGAGGTAACCACCTGGGAATCGAACCCGGGATCTTCCGATTGCCGGTCAGATGCGATACCATTACACCATGGGCCTCACTCTTCCAAATGCCGTAATTCTTCTACATACTCGCAGAAACCAATGCCCGAAGGGGGCACCTCCCGCATGCCGTAACATTATATACATTCAACTGCAAAGAACAGATCCGAAGATCCCGGGTTCGATTCCCGGGTGATTACCTCATTTTTTCATTTGTTTCGTTCTCTCTCGCTCGTCTTGCGCGGAATATCTCCTATACAAGCGTCGTTCTTTACGTTATTTATACTGCGTGTTCTTTGCAGTTGAATGTATATAATGTTACGGCATGCGAGGGGTGCCCCCTTGGGGCATTGGTTTCTGCGAGTATGTAGAAGAATTACGGCATTTGGAAGAGTGAGGCCCATGGTGTAATGGTATCGCATCTGACCGGCAATCGGAAGATCCCGGGTTCGATTCCCGGGTGGTTACCTCATTTTTTTCATTTGTTTCGTTCTCTCTCTCTCTCGTCTTGCGCGGAATATCTCCTATACAAGCGTCGTTCTTTACGTTATTTATAGTGCGTGTTCTTTGCAGTTATATATATATATATATATATAGTTACGATAGAAGTGTTCTTCGGGAACCTTATCCTCAATAGGAATATAAAGACAACAGATACGATTTTCAACATTTATTGGCCAAACGTTTCGGTCCATTCAGGGGTCATCTTCAGTGACAACATGAAAGCATCTAAAGACAATCAAAAATATAACCAAAGTAAATACAAAAGTCAAAAAAATATACTATACATAATAAAACGTAATACAATAAGCAAATAGTTAAAAATAGATTTAAAAAATTATCTGGATAGTAAGACAATAAAATAATAAAAGTTAAACCCATTAAAAATAAAAGAAAAACTAAAAAAATGTAAAATGTAAAAAGGACTAACCTGGATGGTAAGAGTTGCAAATAACAACTGGAGAGAAAAAAGGAAAAGAGAAAAAACCGGAGAAAAAACCCAAGTTACTGCGTTGTGTTGAAAAGGTGTTAGTTGGTTGATTAGGAAGCGAGTAATTTTATCGAGGAAAGGCTGTCGTTTAATTCTGGATTTAATTTCTTGATAAAAAGTGATTCTAAAATTTTGAGATCAAAAGAATTAAAAGCAGACGAAAGACTCGTAAAAGAGTCCTGTGGGCACGGGTGGTCATGGGTCTCTGAATGATGCCGAATAGCGGAGGATTCAGGAGTGGAAAGAGGGCGAGAAGTTCGATAAGAAAAACTGCCCTACATAGCGACTTTGGCAGGTCGCACATGTATATAGATAAATAACAAAGGATCTCAAAAGCACGGGGAGGTCATCTTTATGGCGAAAAAAAGATTGCAAAGAATTAGGATTGGAATTGATAATTAATTATGGAGTCGCACTGAGGGAAGTGTCTGTCCAAAATAGAGTGGACATCTTTATTAAGTTGAAAAGTTAGTTGGTCTATAAAAGGAAGCTTAAGATAAACCTTCTGTTTCGGAACCGTGGACTGAATTATTTTGGGCGAATATAAGTTATTTAAAAATTTTGAAATTAAAGTCTCAATAGTCGAAGTGCAATAAAAATTATAGTTAATTATATATATATATATATATATATATATATATATATATATACAAACCTTACCTTACAACCTTACAAAGGTTTCGCGCGATGATTTCTCATTTCGCGAAGGTCAAGCTTGTCGCCCTTCCTCTCGAGTTGGCCTGGTGAAGTAGTGAGTTGGATTCTTGCGCTCTCCACCTCACATAGCCAGGTACGCCCCGCTCATCGGGGATTGTTCTGAACCAGGCGTCTAGTCTTCTTTTGAAGATTTCCACTGCAACTCCCTTCGTGTTTCTTAGGTCTTTGGGCAACTGATTAAACAGTTTTGGTCCTCTCACTACAAAACTATTTTCTTTCAGGGTTAAGGATGTTCCCTGTCTCGCCTTCAATTTGGGAATACGACACAGTCTACCGCTTCTACTTTCCACCGTTGTTTGGGGAGTTATAGGATTCAGAGTAAGATTAGGGACTAGTTTCTCCATTATTTTCCAAGTGTAAATAATGGTGTATCTCTCTCTTCTCCTTTCCAGTAATATACTGTAGGTCTAGTTCTCGTAACCTTTCCCAGTAATTTAGTTCTTTGCACCCATTGGTCTTCGCTGTGAAGCTTCTTTGGATCCCCTCCAGCTGTCTAATGTCTTCTTTTTTTATATGGGGTCATGGGGATGTTAGGACCGAGCAGTATTCCAATTTGGGTATTATCAGGGTTTTCAGTAGAGGAATCATTACATTCCTATCCCTTCGTTTAAAGGTTCTCAATATCTGACCCGTTATTCTCTTTGCTCTGTTTACTGCTATCTTATTTTGTGTTTCAAATTCCGCCTCATCTGTCATTACAACCCCTAACTCTTTTATTCTGGAATTTCTCTGAATTTCTTGTCCATTTGGGGTATAATATTCCATGGATTTTAGGTCTTCTCTTTTTCCGTACCGTAATAGCTAAAATTTCTCGGTGTTAAACTTCATATTGTTGTCTTCCGTCCACTTGTAGATTCTGTTTATGTCGGTTTGTAGGGATCTTATGTCTTCTGGGTTTCTTATTTTTCTACTGATCTTTGTGTCATCCGCAAAGGATGTTACTGTGCTGTCTCTGGTAACTTCCTCATCTTTGTCAGTTAGCATGATTATGAAGAGTAGTTGAGCTAATACTGTTCCTTGTGGTACTGAGCTGAGGATCTCTGATTCTGATGAAAATACTCCTTGTACTGTAACGACTTGCAGCCGCTCACTAAGGAAATTATACATACAGGGTGTCCATAAATGTTTACCCTGAAAACAGTATGCTCTCATGTTTTAATGACGAATCTTACATCCGTTTTCTTTTTACAGGTGATCTCGTACACGCATAGAGTTTCTGTGCTGGTGTGTTTCGTCTACCGCATTCGCCGCTAGGAGCGCTGTAGTAGCTGTTCAGTTAAGATGGAGTCTGTGACAGAGAAAGCACAATGTGTTGAGTGGCTTGCAGAAACAAAATCTCCTGTCAGTGTTCAGCGAAGGTTCAGAACAAAGTATGGAAAGAATCCACCTGATGTGAAGTTAATTAAGTCGTGGATGAAAAAATTCTTGGAAACTGGAAACGTGGAAAAGGGAAAGAGCAGTGGTAGACCATCAGTTTCCGATGGGACGGTGGAAACACTGAGAACACTGTTTCCGCAACTGTGTACCTGGATATGCTCACCAATTACGCCATCCCCCAGCTGCAGGACAGGCAGCCAACTGTCATCTTCCAACAAGATGGGGCACCCCCTCATTGTGCGCATGTTGTTCGTGAAACTCTCGACGCAACATTTCCAAATCGATGGATTGGCAGGGATGGACCAATCCCATGGCCCCCAAGATCACCAGACATTATCCCGCTGGATTTCTTTTTCTGGGGTTATGTTAAAGATTTGGTTTATGCAACAGTTGTTCCAGATATCAGGACATTGCGAGAACGCATTACGGATGCAATTGCAACAGTTAACCCACAAATGTTGGAAAATGTGTGGCGTGAGTGTGAATACCGTTTAGACATTTTACGTGCCACTAGGGGTGCACATGTGGAAGCTTATTAAGTTCATTAACTATGTATTAATACTTTGTATGTTTATCTACTTATGATTAAAACTGTGTTTGAATACGAGTGTTTATTTAAAGGTTATAGCATGCTTTAATCAGGGTAATCATTTATGGACACCCTATATATCCATTTCCCTACTTTTCCTGTTATTCCCATATATTTCAGTTTATGTATTATGATTCCATGGTAACACTTGTCGAACGCTTTGGCAAAGTCTGTGTATATTACAGTACATCATAGTTTTCATTACTTTCAAGTGCATCAATAATGTTGTTGTAGTATATATATATTTATTTATTTATTTATTTATTATCAGTGTTTCTACCTCGTGGTGTACAGACGTTTGTTTCCGCTCTGTGCTAATACCAAAATAACTAGTGTTTATAAATTCAGCGGTAAATTCTATCCTATACCAGTGTGTGTATTAAGTATCACTGAATACGCGAAAATAATTTATTAAGCGAAGGCCGGTGACATACATCGTGCACAAAGAAAAACAACATCAATTGAAACATAAATTAAAAATAATTCGAACGGAATAACGGCTTTCGTGAGATTTTTCCAAGAGGCCTATAATAGAAGAGGACGAGGACCATAAACGAGAAGGATGAGATTTCGCAGACGAAATTTGAGAAGCAGAAAGAAAATAGACGAAAGAAGATGAAAAAAAATGGCAAAACTACGAAAAATCACGAGTTGCTGTAAATCCAGAAAGTTGAATAGAGCTGGATTATGTTTAATTGAATGCACCACGTACCACCTCTGCGATTGCAAAAATGAAGTAGACCAAACCACGGCCTTAAAATGCATTCTGCGCAATACATTTAAACATTACGAATGCATAAACTTAGATAAAAAGGACAGGAAATTGATGAATGCAAGAAACAACAAAATCATAAGCTTTTATGGCTTCGTGTACGTCAAGTGCGTGGAAATCAATAGGAAAGTAATACAAACGGGAGTGGAGAATGTTGAAGTAGAAGAATCAATTGCAACAGGTTCCCCGACAGAAAACCAGGAAACGTCAGCAAACGCCGACACAAACTAAAATGGGATTCAGGACATCGAAGGAAACACACTACAGGGAGTTGCAGAAGTAGTCTTAGAGTTTTAGACGGAGAAATACCCTCCTGCACAAGTTAGAAACACCAAGGATTAAAAAAAAAACACTGAGTAAGGAAGAAGTGGTGGTAGAACAGAGCAAAAGAAATTGGATCCCATAGGACTCAAAAGGAACCTAAACGACGGACCATATGCGAATATTACAAAACAGGTTCGTGCAAATATGATTCAAACTGCATGTATAATCACCTCCAAAAAAATGTTTCTACATGATGAGGAATGGAAGTTGTAAGTACGGAACAAACTGCTACTATTTCCATCCTTCTATGTGTTGACAATGAATTAGAGCGAAAAAATGCCTAAATATGGAGAGCCCGTATTTTCATATTAAGGGTACTCCAAGAAGAGAACGAGAAAGAACAGCTCACATCCTAAATAGAAGTAATAACATTGGCAATGAAGTACATTTTTTAGAGGAAATGAGAATGATAAAAGCACAACTGTCCCTTCTAATGAGAAAAGACGGAACTTCGCAGATATACTGTATGCACCCTAGCATTACATACATCACCCTCCTATTCAACACCACCTACCGTTAATACAACATCCACAATGGTATCAAGGGCCGCAGCCATAGTACTCCCAAATGCAGCGGCCCAACCAATAACACCAAACCAAACAGGGACCGTCAACATCGACCAAGAAACAATCAGAAAGAACAAATGATGACTCACCTGCTATTATATATATATATATTAGTGATGTAGGTCACATCCGCATCCGCATCCGCACATCCGCATCCGCACCCGCATTTGGACTGCGGATGTCGTGTGGATGTGGACCGTTGAGATAAAATGTCATTAATAAGCGGAAATTATCAAATTCTACTATACATATTAATAGAACTAGTTCATTGTGCGCAAAAGTGATGCAAGCGACAAAACGAGAGGCTGTTCTTGTATGAAGTTACTCTCTTGCAACCTACTTAGATCCACGTTACAAAGCTAAGTTATTTTCACCTAGTACATTAGAACGAGTTAAATCATCACTTGGCAAAGCAGTTGAAGAGCTTCAATCTCTTGAATCTGTCGCTTCGCCACCCACCAAAAGAATAAAAGTTTCAGTGACAGAACCAACACCTTCAACGAGCAAATCTATCACAGAATCTGTCTCTCAGTTTCTTGAGTCAAGCAGCAATGACGAGACCTACGCGATGTCAAAAGATGTAGTAAAAATGATCGAGAGCTATCACCAAGAAAAACGCCTGGCTGCATGTGACAATCCTATTAGTTGGTGGAAAAATACGCAGAATATCTATCCATACTTGAGTAAACTTGCAAGGAAACATTTAGCCTGTCCTCCAACAAACGTACCAAGCGAGAGATTATTTTTATTTAGCAGTGCTGGATTAATATATGATGAAAAGAGAAACAGACTGGCAGCAGAAAAGGCAGAAAAATTAATGTTCCTTAAGCATAACCTTCCTATAATTAAGTTTGAACATTAAACGATGAACATCTTAGTTTACTTTATTTTAATTACTCATTTATAAATATGCCTAATAAAACTTTAAACTTAATATAAATAGTTATCAAGCTAATTAAATATCTCTTTCTATAAGGGTGGAGGTTGGGGAAAGAGGTCGGTGGGGTGCATTTGAGTTGGGTTCACGTCCCGCATCCTGGTAACACAATTATGGTTTCTAATTGTGGCTGAAACTCAACAAAATATAACGAATTTATTTGCAGACGAATTCACTAATTGATTTCTATATTAGTTAGATGCTTGATATTATTTTATATGTTCAGAGAAAAGTACAGCAATTATTGTACAATTAATCAATTATACTACATTATAGCTACAGCTCTCTCTATATAATAACTTATTATATACGTTAAACACAACAAATCTCGAATATATCCTAAAAAATAACGAAAATGTAGACATCCGCATCCGCATCCGCATCCGCGGATGTTGAAATCAAACATCCTCATTCGCATCCGCATCCGCGGATGTGAAAAAAATTACATCCGCTACATCACTAATATATATATATATATATATATATATATATATATATATATATAATGACAATCCAGTAGGAAAAACCCAAAAACGTATAAGCTAATACGCACTTGAAGAATCTGTTTATGTATTAAATATTCCCCCCTTTCAAGTAGAGGGTGACCAGGTTCAAGAAACAAAAAAGCAGGCAGAGAAATTTTTTTTTTAATTCCTAAACTTTATTGAAGTAAAAAACTGAATTAATTTATTTATTTCACATAATCATAAGAGTGTTGTAATTTTTAAGAATCATAAATAAAAAAAATAATTAAATTAAAATTTATTTTTAAAATGTGTATTTTTTATTACTGTGAATTTTCTTCGACAAATTATCATTTTTGTCCAGAATATCGTGGAACTCTGAACAAGAATATTCCATGTTGGCTTTTATATTGACTATGGCTGATAACGTTTCATTTGTAATTCTTGATTTTTCCTCATTCCCAATGTTGTTTATGAGCGAAGAGATTCTATCCACGCCACCATTCGTCCGGGGTAGACACATTGCAAATTCACAACATTGCACGACAATAATACTTTTGGTGTATATATATATATATTATATATATATATATATATATATATACACACACACTGTAGTGTTCGTAAAATGTCTGAAAAGGATATATAATATATAATTTTATGTTTTTTTTATAAAAATATGTAAATGTAATATCTCTGTAAAAGCTTGCAAAATTGCAGTACATTGCTGGACAAAGAGCAAAAAAGCAGGATATTGCAGTATTCCATTTTTTCGCAGAACCAACTCTCAAAGAGCGGAACTGCCCTGCCAAATGCAATACACTGGTCACTCTATTCTAGTACCATTCCCTAAACTAAAGGATTCGTGTCTATAAAAGGAGCCAAAGAAGCTGGAGACGGATTGAGGTCCGGTATAATTGATTAATTATCTTATACCCAGGGGTGCAGTGCTGCCGGAGCTCACCGGAGCGCCGCTCCGGCACCTCTGCAAGAGGAAGTTTGGAGGAATTACCATAACAAGCAACAAAAAAATTGTCTCCATTAATTATCAACAGTTTAGTGAGTGAGTGCAAACACGAAATACTTAGTCATCGTGTGGCATATATAGAAACAGGATAGGAAATGGCAGGCTTTTGTCAGGCCCACCAGAGCTCCGGCACCTATAAAATTGGCACTGCACCCCTGCTTATACCTAAATTCTAAGTGCGAAACACGCTTGTCTCCTCTTCATTTCGCTCTTTGTCGTCTTGAGACGAGTTAGGAGTTACCACTTCTAAGTTCCGCTTGATTGGAAGCAGTGTTGAGCTTCTAATATTAGTCCATGATTTGTATTTTCGTCATTGAATACTCTTTCAGGCATCGCCTCTACTTTAGTACTCTAAAATATAAAGAGAGAGTTGTGGGTAGTCTGCCATTAAATAGGAATTTGAAGAATTCAAGATAAATAAGATAATAATTCTTCTTTAATAAGCTTCTGTATTTAAATTAAACCCCGTCGTTTTTATTCGCCCTTCACAATATTTAAGCATTATTATACTTCTACGAAAGTATTGGTTGAAGGTTATAAAGGTGCAATTGACGTAAGGGGAGAGTCGGATCCGAATTCCATCCACGGCCCGACGAATAATTCCAGGAAGATATTTTAAATATACAGTAATAAAGCACACAACCTTAACGGAATAAAGTTTATAAAACAACAAACATTAAATACAATCATAGGTGTATCTAATACAGTGGTAAGAAATACGATAACGGTTGTGACGTCATCGTGGCGCGGGAAAAAGAGAAATGTATTTTTACGAATCTCGATTTTTTTAAAAGTAATTTAGTGTAATTTATGGAGTAAATTTTTGCAATTGTCTTAAAATTAAAATATCTTGGATATAATTGTGAGAAAATTGGATCATTTTTATATAAAACCGACTACGGATAGACTTCCTTTCAGGGGTGGATCCTGATCTGAAATTATAGAGACCGGCAGCCAACAAGGGGCACTGTAAAACATCTATAAGTGCCCATAGGAGGAACCATAGGCTATTAGGGCCTGACACTAACATAGAAATACATAGGCCAAATATGATATGCGGGGCTTTGAGGGTCGCTCAGTTGTATTGACTTAAAGTTATCTGTTAATAAGAATCTGCAATTGTTACAGTCTATTTATAGGCTACGATTGGTTTATAATTTTGCATTTTCAGTAGATGTAACGGGCAATAAAGTCCTCAAGACATCGCCCCAAGTGACCAGAGTTACCTTGACCATGACATAAATTTAATATAAATAATAGTGTATATGTAGTATGTACTAAAATTGCGAGTCATCATCACTGGAAATAAACCTCAGAGACTACTACTATATCTCCTGCTGGCTCCCTACTGGTTTTAAGTCGGCAGTGAGCAGCTCGATCTAAATAGGCGTCAGGATGCGTACTGGAAGTCGTGATTTAACCACTTTTTAGGAACCTACAATCAGACATCCGGTCACATCCTATCAAAGTCTATTTTCGGGTGTGAAGAGGACTCTAGTCCAGGCAATCTAGAGCAAAAATAGCTTCAACCTGGGCAAAATTGCTTCAGAAGCTTTCTAAACTGTTTCCAGCTCAGGAACCATTGCAGAATAACATATCCAAAATCCGACAAAATTGGACCCCGGGAACACCCCCAAAAATGAAATTCAAAATGGCGGACTGGCAGTTTCCTACGAAATACAATAAATTTTAATTTCGCTTTGTAGAGAGAGTTATGACGTTTTTCTTGATCAGTAAAATGTTTTAAAACACATTTTCGTTTCTAAATTAACCTATATGACACTAAAAATTGTATTAGGCGGCTAGTATTAAACTATGACGTCACGTAATGTAAATAAAATATACTGTATGGAGTGTATGTGAGAATGGACATTGCTACATCTTTATAAACTTATATTATATACAACTCTTTAATTCCTACTACCCACTATCAAATCTGCATATTTGTGCTTGTCATTTTCTTTAAAACTGTTATTATGTACTCCTTTTAAATACTGCAACACAGTTTATTAATTTGTGTTTTCTGTTTCAGACTGACTCGGTGTACGGCTGACTCGGTGTGCGTCCGCCTTCAAGATGCAGACCCCTGAAGAATTGTGCGTGATTTGTAAGGAGAAATTGGACAGCGGACAGGAAGTGGTTCACATCTCGCAAAAAGGAGCAGATGGTATAAATGCATCCAGCCGCAGCGTGGAAGCGATGTTGTTGCAACAGCTGGAATAAGTGTTCACGTTGTATGTAGGAAAAGGTTTACGGATAAAAAGACCATTGAAATAAAGAAGCGACAGACCGCAGCCGAGGCAATACCAAGGAAAAGTGCTCGTTTTCATGAATACGCATTTTCCAGTGCTACTCACTGTTTGTTTTGTGATACCTTTGTGGACTTTTTTCCAAACACAAACCAAAATCAGAGCATGTCAAAATAAGAACTACAGAGTTCTCCGAAACCATAAAAAGGTGTTGTGAAAGCCGCTGCGATGAATGGTCGTTTAATGTAAAAGGCCGTCTGGAGTATTATCTTCGTGATCTTCCTGCTGCAGATTGTGTCTACCATCACACCTGCAGCGTAAATTTCGAAGTGGAAAAAACATTCCTCGCGCATATTCCTCCGACGATCATGATTCGAAGAAAGGGAGACCAACTAATGAAGAGCAACACCAAGCATTCCTTCAGACCTGTGCTTACCTGGAAGAGAATGATGATGAACAACTGTTGATTGGAGACCTAATTTCCAAAATGGAGGAATATCTTCAAGGAAGTCAGAGCTCTGTCTACGAACGCAGGCACATGAAGAGAAATCTTTTAGAACGTTACGGAGACAAGATCATAATATCAGGTGAAAGTGGGAAGGCAGATGTAGTAACACTACGAGAGACAGCTAATGAAATTCTTATAGATTATCACAAAAAGTCGAAAGAATGTGATATAGATATAGAGCTACAGAAGATTTACCTAGTAGAAGCTGCTGCAAAAATAATCAGAAGTGATATCAAGTCTGTCGACTCGCCTAGAAAAGATGTGTATCCATCTCCAAATGACATCACTGCAGAAAGTGCTCTTGATTACATTCCCAACAGTCTGAAATTGCTATTATCAAAAGCATTTGCGGGACAGGATGCTTCAAGAAAAATAGGTGCAATTGGGCAGAGCATTATGCAAGCAACCCGTCCTAGAGGATACTATGTCCACTACAGATCGGTTTGTCGGTTCAGCTACACCACAACTTTAGGTCAAGGTACCTTATTGACGTTCTCCATCAGCTGGGTTACTGTTCGTCGTATGCAGAAGTAACAAGATTCGAAAGAAACGCGGCGCTGGCAAGTGGGTCTGGCTCTTTTACTGTTGATGAAAACACTGCAGTCCTTCTAGCAGCAGATAACGTCGATCATGATGTCTGCACTTTGGATGGGAAGAATACCTTTCATGGAATGGGTATGATTGCCGCAATAACTCCGAAGATCAAGATCCACCCTTCTATTCACAGGCGTAATGTTGGTGACAATGACATTAAGAAGATTGCAACCGTTGACATTAGGGAATATAGACACGCGAGAAGCATGTTGAGGACATCTCATTCCGCGAACTTCCAGTACCCACTGCCACCATAAGTCGACTTAGTCTTCTCTGGCAGATATCTTCAGCAGAAAGATCAGGTCCAAGTTGGTCCGGAACAATGCAGGCAATTCACGGTGGATCAAGTGTCTCACATCCAGGTGTGGCGTCGATCACGTTCCTTCCCATCATAGATATGTCGCCAACTGACATGACCTGCATATTTTCGACATTATTATATTTGAGCAAGATAGCACGCGATCAAAAAGTCCCATGCATTATTACCTTTGATCAGCCTTTGTTCTGGAAAGCTTCCCAAATCATTAATGAACAGAGAGACCTGCAGGACATTGTTTTAATGCTGGGATCATTTCACACTCTGATGAATCTTTTGGGAGCAGTCGGTACTCTTATGAATGGTTCAGGATTGTCTGAAGTACTTCAAGAAATATACGGACCAAATGCCGTGCAACACATGATGTCTGGAAAAGCTGTTTCAAGAGCGATACGTGGTCATATGATAGTAGATGCAGCTCTTAGTACCTTACTAGTCGCAGACGTTTTCCCTCGTAATGAAGATGGAACTCCTCATGACCTCCATAAGGAAGCTTGTGACCTGCTCGACGATGTTATGACCGCCAAACAATCAGTTGAGGAAGTGGAATCTTCGAATGCATTGTCTCAGATTGTACCACTTTGGATGCGAAGAAAATTGACCTACAATCTACTTCGCAAACAAGTCAACTCTGGTTGGAATATCAGCGAATGATCAACATTGCACGTTCCTTGATAACAGCAGACAGAACCGGCTCGTGGGATTTGCACTTGCAAGCTATGCTGGAGACCATCCCCATAATTGCAGCAGCCGGACATCACAATTACCTGAAATCGATATACCTGTACCTGCAGAAAATGTTAAGTTTGCCTTCTGAAAATCCAGCCGTTAACAAAATGTTCCAGGAAGTTAAGTTTGTGGTAAGAAGAAGCGACAGATTATGGGCCGGACTCGGCACAGACCTGGTGATAGAACAAGTACTAATGCGTTCCCTGAAAAGCAGAGGCGGACTGACACGCGGAAGTGGATTTACAGACATCCAAAGGACAACGTGGCTCTTTTCTATGCCTCTGTGTTCCACTTATAACTTAGCAATGCAGGAATACACCAGAGTTTTGTTGGAAAGAGTGAACAGCACAAGGAAATGAGGGGAAGTAGACAAATCAGGGACAGTAATGACATGAAGAAAGTACTTGAACGTCTGGAATCCTTATCCCCATTCCATTCTACCTCGGGTCTCTGCAACATTGTAACAGGGCTAACTGCTGATTCTGGAGTTAACGTTCATCAATTGCATTCAATCGGTACGAACATTGTCGTAAAAATGATTGGGAAACAAGCCTTTACATATTCTGCCAAAAGATCTGACAAAGTGAAAACACTAGGATCTGCTTCTGCCGTTGTGATCACTGATGCTTCAGATATAGAAGTAGATCCTGCACTACTGTTTCAGAGAATGATGACTGTTGCCACTGGCGGAGACATGAATCTTGAAGATGTCATGTGTTACGAACTGTGTGCATATCCTCCTGCATTGTTCGAATCACGAAGTATCTTGAGGAAACCCGATAAGTCTCAGCTAGCTCATGCAATAATCAAATACACTGACACTTTACGCATGGAAGAAGTTCAAGAAATTCAGTGCACAGACCAGTACGTATTGGATAGTGGATCTCTACTACATCGTGTTTCCTGGCGTCAAGATGAAACATATGACAGCATCGCCAACTCATATGCCGATTTCACTCTGAAAACATATGGAAAAGCAATCATTGTTTTTGATGGCTACAGCAGCTCTCCTACGATCAAGGACATGACCCACAGAAGACGCAGCACCAAGACAAGCAGAAATGTGAATCTCAGTCCAAGCATGAAGTTTGTTGGCCAGAAGGAACACTTCTTGGCTAATGAAAACAACAAGCAAGCATTTATTTCCCTCGTAGGTGAGATGTTGAAGAAGCACGGGTGTACTGTTCACAACGCAGATGGGGATGCTGATGTGGACATCGTTCGTGCAGCAGTTTCCTCATCAGAAAATGCAACTACAACAGTAATAGGGGAAGACACCGACTTGCTGATTCTCCTTCTGTACCATGCCAAGGACAGTGGTTTCAAGTTGTACTATCGCAGCGATATAAGACGGGGACCATCTCCTAATCCTGTGTATGATATTCTCAGCATTCAATCATTGTTAGGCAATGACATCTGCAAGTATCTCCTGTTTGTGCATGCTTTCACGGGCTGTGATAGCACATCCAGAATTTTTTCGATCGGTAAAGCCAAAGCATTCGACACACTGATGAAGGTGGCTGAACTCCGTTCAGTTGCAAATACATTCTGTTCTGATTGTTGCCAACACTCTGACATTGAAGCCGCTGGAAGAAAGGCAATGCTTCTGTTGTATGGCTGCAAAACACTTGAATCCACTAACGCACTACGTCATCGAATGTTAGTTGAAAAGGTAGCTACAGCTAAATCTTTTGTTACACCCGAACGTTTGCCACCTACCGATGCGTCCACAAAGTACCACAGCTTTCGCACATACTTTCAAATACTAATCTGGAAGTCTACAGAAGAAGAAATCGATGCAGAACAGTGGGGTTGGTATGTAAAGAATAATTCCTACTACCCTACAGCCTGCGACAAGCCACCAGCTCCAAATTATCTACTCAACATGATCCGCTGCTCCTGCAAGACGAAATGTGCTACTTCAAGATGTGGATGCAAGCGTAATGGAATGCCCTGTTCAGCCGCTTGTGGCGAGTGCCAAATCAGTGGTTGCGATAACAACCCAAGTACCGGTAATCTATCCGATGATAGTGATGAAGAGGATTAATTTCTGTATGTTGTGACCAGGTATCACTTCTTCTGTAATGAACATAACTTGAAACTGGGAAAAAAATAATTGTTGTATTATTGATTATAAAATCTGTAAAAAGCTATATAACATTATATTTGCGTAATAACTGGTTGTGTTGTATATTGTTGAATTATTTAAAACATTACAATTGAAAGAAAAAGCATCAAATGTATCTCTATAAATAAAAGCGTAAATTATATATTTTTTTTTTTTCGTAGGAAACATCCAGTCCGCCATTTTGAATTTCATTTTTGGGGGTGTTCCCGGGGTCCAATTTTGTCGGATTTTGGATATGTTATTCGGCAATGGTTCCTGAGCTGGAAACAGTTTAGAAAGCTTCTGAAGCAATTTTGCCCAGGTCTAACTACAAATTGCTGGACTACTCCCAGAAAAAGGAAATGTAACGTCAGGTTTTAATCCCACAAAAGTGGTCACCGTCACGCTTAGCGATAAAGAAGTATATATAGACTGGAATGTAACTCGGGTATTAGGTCAAAATAGAGCTGAATGAATACTTTATATATATATTACATTTGCGGTCAAATTAGTATTTTTATCGCAACATTACTTCTTTAAATACATGATTTCTAGTTCTTCTTTCACCAAACACTTTAACAGAATCCAAACTTCTCACTAGAGAAAAAGCTACATGAAGCTGTCCATGCGTAAAAACAGGTTTAGGAATATAAATACAAACCATCTGCGGCCAAATTAGTATGTTTATGAAGGCAGCCTGAGAGCAATGCAGCAGAATTATGAAGATGGTATGGCAATTGTAAGAAAATTTGGGAAGTCGGATCTATCTACGTATTACGTTTACTCGCAATCCAAGATGGGTTGAAATCGCTGAAAGCATTGAAGCTTATCAAAGACCAGAACATAAGCCAGATATTGTTTCACATGATACTAAAAGAGTTGCTTCATCATTTAACAATAAAACGTATACTCGGGAAGACGAGTGCATTTTTGTATGTAAAGTAGTTCATGCACCTTCACATTTCAGCTGGCGGGACCCGCCAAAAAATGAAGGGTTAAACCGTTAAAGTTTCCCACGTGCCCCACACCACTCTCACACCTTTCACACCACTCTCACACCTTTCACACCACTTCCACACCACCCCCACATCACCCCCACACAACCTCACCGCTAAAAATTGACGGGTTGGAGTTTCCCACATGCCCCACTCCACCTTTCGCCTAAACAGACCAAACATGCGCACGCGTATGTGAACAAAAAATTAAATATCCTTAAGATCCTCCTAGAACAGAGGTCTTTCCAACAGTGTAAGGATCAGTGCCCTACGTTCAGTGGTTTCCGAGAAAAACACCGGACAGATAGACGCCCAAACAGAAGGGTAAAAACTGCGTATTATTATTATTATTATATATAAGGGGCAACCAACAATCCTGACCTCCGTGAAATGAGAAATTATCGCACGCACTGATCATATGAAAGGTAAATAGACACCTTCAGCTTTTCCAAACTTTTTGATTTGATTTATACAAATCAATAAATAATAAGAGATTTATTGAATGAATATATTTAGAATCGTGTTCTTTTCCCCTTTTTACACACTGTGAAGTTGACACACGTTCTGACATTCCGTTGATGAACTTTGCAATTTGTTCTTGAGAACAATCATCGTAAATATCTATCAGTGGAAAGAAAGTCGGATAGGAAAGAAAATTAAATGAAAACATAAAATTGTTCCTCATCACTTTCATGAGGTAAATAATAATTAACGTAATAAAATGCCAGATGTACGCTGCAAATTATTATTATTATTATTATTATTATTATTTGTTTCTTTGACGTAAATAAAATTGTGTAATCCATTTAAATGTTTCATGAATTTAGATAATGGAGCATTTATTTATTAAATATATTAATAAATAAATAATAGAATTAGGGTTATTTTTATTTATTTATTTAATTTTTTCTTACGTGCTGCCATTCGCTATAAATTAAATACATAATTCATAATTCTAAATAAAGTAGTTTTCTTATAAACCAAATAAATATTTAATATATATATATACAGTCGGACCTGCTATAACGCGCGGTCGGAGTTACGCTATTTATTTATTAACACCATCAAAATGTTATTACAAACATAATTTGAAGTTACGCCGTTTTTAATAATAAAAACATAAAAATAAGGTACGTAAACTGTCGTAAACACATTCGCATAAATTAAGGCATTAATTAATGAATTAATTATTGAATTAATAGGGATTTTTGAAGAACGAAGAACGGCAGAGGAGGATTCGCAAAATGATGATGATGAACCGGAAGAAAAGAGGCACCGATAAAACGGGGCTCACCGTAGCAAAATTGTCGGAAGCATTTTCTATGGCTGATGTCCTCTCGCAAAACATCTTGCTGACAATGATCCCAACACGGAACGAAGTGGCACACATTCAACAGAAAATTCGAAAATCTTCTCCAATGTTACGAGGAAATTTAACGGGAGAAAAAGAAGTGGCCACTCTAGTCAAAGTTATTAAATAAACTTTTTTATTGTAATATTTGTTTTTTATCCATTTAGTATTAATATATTTTGGTAAAAGGGGTTAAACAATTAATAATACATTGACTTTAAAGGAAAAATAACTTGGCAACAACGCATCCCGAACTTATAACATTGTCCCTATGCGAAAACGCGCACGTCATTGCGTGCGTTTGCATAACTCGCCGTTTTTCAGGAACGCATCCCACGCATTATAACAGGTCCTACTGTACAATTAAATTTTATATTTAAACAAAATATAAATTCTCATCATAATATTATTATAATAAAATAAAAAAGATTACATATATATATATATATATATATATATATATATATATATCCATCAGGTCAAAGCTGGGTCGGAGGGGTCACCTAACTATCCTCTGAGAAGAGGATGGGAAGGTTCAGTCCGATAATCCCTGCTAATTAACTTCTAGGAGCCGAAACTGTATTGGTGTTAAGAAATAAAAATTTACGTTTTCCTGAAGAGTGGTTTCCTTCTTCATACTTCGTCGCGACAGTGCTGGGCATTAATGGGTTAATCCACTAATGCCCAGCGTCCTTTTTTGAGGACACATTTTAACACTACAGTTTATGTTAGAACATAAAAGTGAAATTTTTAAATATTAATTTTTAATTTTTATTTTTTAATTTAAATTTTCATGTATCAGATAACTATTTCATGTTTATTTAAAGTCTCTCCCAAGTTGAATATATCAAGAAATATCAGGAAATAAAAAAAATAGTTTTGGGTGTTAATGATATATATATATATATATATATATATATATATATAATATATATATATATATATATATATATAACTGCAATGACCACGCAGTATATTAATGTATAGAAACGACGTAAGTATAGAGGAGTGTTCTGCACACGAGGAAGAGAAATAACGAACAAATGAAAAATGAGGTGACCGCCCGGGAATCGAACCCAGGATCTTCCGATTGCCGGTCAGATATGCTACCACTACACCACGGGCCTCGATCAGTCAGAAGTCGCAATTCTCCTACATAGGGCAGAAACCAATGCCTTGAGAGGGCACCCTCGCAAATCGTGAATATGTACATTTAACTGCAATGACCACGCAGTATATTAATGTATAGAAACGACGTAAGTATAGAGGAGTGTTCTGCACACGAGGAAGAGAAATAACGAACAAATGAAACATGAGGTGACCGCCCGGGAATCGAACCCAGGATCTTCCGATTGCCGGTCAGATATGCTACCACTACACCACGGGCCTCGATCAGTCAGAAGTCGCAATTCTCCTACATAAGGCAGAAACCAATGCCTTGAGAGGGCACCCTCGCAAATCGTGAATATGTACAATTAACTGCAATGACCACGCGGTATATTAATGTATAGAAACGACGTAAGTATAGAGGAGTGTTAATATACTGCGTGGTCATTGCAGTTAAATGTACATATTCACGATTTGCGAGGGTGCCCTCTCAAGGCATTGGTTTCTGCCCTATGTAGGAGAATTGCGACTTCTGACTGATCGAGGCCCGTGGTGTAGTGGTAGCATATCTGACCGGCAATCGGAAGATCCTGGGTTCGATTCCCGGGCGGTCACCTCATTTTTCATTTGTTCGTTATTTCTCTTCCTCGTGTGCAGAACAATCCTCTATACTTACGTCGTCTCTATACATATATAATTTAGGGTGATTCAAAAAAATCAAAGTTTTTTTTTTTAATTGTTCAACCTGTATTTTTGTTCCCTATGACAAAAAGTAGTGTATGCCAAATTTGGTGAATTTTAAATAAAATTTACTATGTGCTACCAGGCGTCAAAGTTTCCCTCTTTTTCAATTTGTTTGTTTTTACAACTTATGATTTTATGTTTAATTGTTTATATTTCAGAATTTTTAATTAATGGTTTATATACTAGCTTGCTTTTAATTGTTGCTTGGAACTCGTAATTTTGATACCAATTAATCGATTATGGAAGCTAGGCCTAACTCACCATCACCCAGTTGCTCATTTGGGAGAAGTTCTACAAGAAAAGAAACTGAAGTATGGCTAATTGGGCAGCCCTCTGCAGTACTAAAAGCATCCGTATTACCATCAGAGAAGGAAATGATGGCCCTCTTCATGCACTACAGAAATATTAAAAAGCAAGACATTAGAGAATCATGCTGCTCTACTGCAGATGATGTGCTAGCAGTTTGGAAAAAAGCAGGAATACCAGCAAAACAAAGAATACATGTAGTAGATAAAATTCAAGGAATACTGAAGGAATGACAGCTGCTTAAGAAAAACAAAGCAAACAAATTGAAAAGATCACAAAATTTAAATAATAAAGAAGAAAAATGGAAAGATAAACTGGAAAACTTATTTGACATTGCTCATGAGAATGCTATGCAGCTTATAAAAATAGAAGATGATAAGAAATTCTTGAAAATGCAACGTGAGAAAGGACGTCATGGAAAAATGGGTACCATTGATAAGGCTGTTGCTAAAAAAGAGCAAAGAGCAGCAGAAAAGCAACAACGTTATGAAAAGAGGAGAGCAGAAGAAGAGATCAAAAGAAAGAAGAATGAAGAGGCTGTCATACTCACCAGTACATAATCAGAATCAGAGGAGAGTAAAAGTGATGAATCTGGTTTCTGTGCTGCACAACCTTCAACATGGAAAAGTAAGGTTGGCAAACGTAGAAAATTGTTTGATGATAAATTATTAGGAAGTCTTGATGTTGCAAAATTGAGTGACAGAAATGCGTCTCTTTTTAATGCAAACAATCAGACATCGCTTGAATGGGACATCTGCGAACAAATAAAATGCGTGTGTTTCAATACAACGGCAGCCAATACTGGTCCTAGAAATGGTGCAGCTATTCTTCTAGAACAAAAATTCGACAACGATTTATTGTGGCTGGCATGTCGACACCATATATTTGAAATTATGCTGGAAGCTGTTGTTTCAAAGTCTTTATCACCATCTTCTGGCCCAGATATAGTCCTTTTTAAGAAGTTCAGAGAAAAATGGTCAAGCATTAATAAGGAGGACTACGAAACAGCATTATCAGATCCAGATATCTATGAAAATATTCATGACATCAAAGATGACATAATTATATTTGCAACAAATCAACTAGATACATTCCAACCAAGAGACGATTACCTAGAACTATTGCAGTTAACAATTATTTTTTGGGGAGGTGAACCAAAAGGTGGAATCAAATTTAAACATCCAGCGGGACTTCATCGGGCTAGGTGGATGGCCAAAATTACATATTCATTAAAAATTTTTATGTTCAAATCTCAGTTCAAAATTTCAGTAAAAGACAAAAAAGGACTAAAAGACATCTGTCTATTTGCTACTCGGTTATATGTAAAGGCATGGTTTACAGCTCCTGTGCCATCTTGCGCTCCTCGTCTTGCTCTGGAATTATTACAGAATCTTGTAGTCTACAAACAAATAAATGACACAATTGCATTTGTTGCTATTAAAAAACTGTTAGGTCACCTCTGGTACCTATCAGAAGAACTGGTAGCCTTGGCCTTTTATGATGATGAAGTGCCTACTGAAACGAAAAACAAAATTGTAAAGGCCTTGCAAAATACAACAGAAACTCTTCCTGCAAAACGGGCTTTTCTAGATCCTGCACTTATTCGTACGAAGAAATTAGAAGATTTTGTCATCAAATACTCAAAGATTCTTTACAATAACAGAATTTAGTTCAAAATTTTTTTCAAAGATGCTAAAGAATGGCATAATGATGAAGAGTATAACCGCTAAGAAATCTATCAAACAGTGGAAAGTCGTGAATGATATAGCGGAAAGAGGAGTAAAATTAATGGATGAATATAATAAAATACTAACACATGACGAAGATCAAAAACAATTCTTGCTACAAGTAGTGAAAAACTACAGGGCTGTTTACCCTGATAGAAAGAAAGAAACATTGATGAAGTAAGGACAGCTAATGTCTCAAATATCATGCTAGTTTAATTATGCATGCTTGTGGTTATGGTAGGACCTACGGGGGAGCTTTCCACATTAAAAAAAAGCAATGCGCCTTGTACTGTACCCCCTGGGTGGTGTGGAAAAATTTGACAATTTGAGTCGTTCTGTCAATTTTTAATTGCTGGTAGCAACCCCTAAAAATTAAAAATTTGCTAAAATATTTTAGGATAGTTGTTTTTATGCTGAAATGAACCATTTAAAGGGTTTGAACACATTAAAATGTAAAAAAAATTTTTTTTACCCCCATATTTGAATCACCCTAAATATATATATATATATATATATATATATATATATATATATATATATATATATATATATATATAGTCATGCGGGTTGCTTCTACAAAGCTTCAATTTAATATTTAGGAGAAATCCAATGACAAGGAGGAATGTAAATGCCATGAAAAGTCTTCTTTAATGCGCAACGTTTCGAGCAATACGCTCATCATCAGGCTAGATAATAACAATATGAAATTAGAATCAATAAATAAATGTGAACAAGACAAAATAATTTCTATAAAACCTATTCATTAAAAGCAAATTTTAAAAAGACTAAAAGAAGAGGGTTAAATTCAAAGTTATAAAAATTTACATATAAAATTACAAGAAATTTAAAAAGCTATTTTTAAATTACATATAGTAAATTTGAAATTAGTACACTGGAATAATTAACACTAATACAATGGAATAATTAACACTACGAACCTTTCAATGCTGGTTCCGAGGCACGAGTAATTTAAAACAAAACAAAACAGGAAACAAACTATGGGTTGGGCGGTTGGAGAGTTATAAGTTGGGGAGGGGGATTATAAAAAATTGGGGAGGGGGGAGGGGAGTTGGGGAGGGGGGATTATAAAAAATTTAGAGGGACAGCTGAGGAATCCACGTTTAGAGAAGGGGTCAATGTTTTAATATAAAGAGATTCCAAAATTCTAAGTGAGTTAGGACAAGAATTACAACTGATGTCACTTTAGATAATTTTAAAATTCTCGGTTGTAATTCTTGTCCTAACTCACTTAGAATTTTGGAATCTCTTTATATTAAAACATTGACCCCTTCTCTAAACGTGGATTCCTCAGCTGTCCCTCTAAATTTTTATAATCCCCCCTCCCCAACTCCCCTCCCCCTCCCCAATTTTTTATAATCCCCCTCCCCAACTTATAACTCTCCAACCGCCCAACCCATAGTTTGTTTCCTGTTTTGTTTTGTTTTAAATTGCTCGTGCCTCGGAACCAGCATTGAAAGGTTCGTAGTGTTAATTATTTCATTGTATTAGTGTTAATTATTCCAGTGTACTAATTTCAAATTTACTATATGTAATTTAAAAATAGCTTTTTAAATTTCTTGTAATTTTATATGTAAATTTTTATAACTTTGAATTTAACCCTCTTCTTTTAGTCTTTTTAAAATTTGCTTTTAATGAATAGGTTTTATAGAAATTATTTTGTCTTGTTCACATTTATTTATTGATTCTAATTTCATATTGTTATTATCTAGCCTGATGATGAGCGTATTGCTCGAAACGTTGCGCATTAAAGAAGACTTTTCATGGCATTTACATTCCTCCTTGTCATTGGATTTCTCCTAAATATTTATATATATATATATATATATATATATATATATATATATATATATATATATATATACTAAAATTAATTAAATTAATCTACATAAATAAGATTATATAAAAAGTGAATTTGTGCGTTTATTTTAGTGAAAAGTGAACTTCCGCGTTTTCATCGAAGAAAGTCCGAAGCATCGATGAGAGATGTTCCGACAACCGTCGTCTGTCGCGTACAGAAGGGCCGTAGCCACGGACAACATCCGGCGGATGGAGGGGTCCTTTTCTGGTCTCTGCCGAAGTGACCCGATTCGAAAGGCCCTGGGAATAGGATCAGGAATGAGAATAAGAATACGAGGAAGAGTATTAAGACTAATTGGAATTGAAATAGGGCTTAAATAAATATTATGAATGTGTTCCGCGCCGATGCTTATTCATTGCTCTAAATTTTAAATTAAACCAACCAAACCAACAAATGACACCTTTACATTTCTTACTGGGAAGTACAATATATCCTCTAATTTTTAAAATCAATTCTCCAGTATGGGCCCCATGTTGAGCCAATATATATATATATATATAATATATATATATACATACAGGGTGTCCCTTTCGAAATGAAACAACTTTGAAACGCTGTAATTTTTAAAGTATTAATGTGAGAATGTTGAAACTTTGCCAGTTACTACACCATATGCATAAGTTTTTGTCATAATGTTTTTTGTTTGTTTCAGATTGAATTATGTTTACCACACAAGAAAAAGCGAAATGTGTGTTATGGATGGCTGAGTTGAAGTCCCCTACTCTGGTACAACGGCGATTCCGTATAACCTTTAACGAGGAACCACCCACCAGAAGAGACCTATATGCATGGACCAAGAAATTTGAGGAGACTGGCAGTGTTCTAAAGGAACATTCTGGAGGGCGAACAAGATCGGAAGAAGATGTTGAACGAATACGCGGCGCCTTTGGTAGTAGCCCGAGAAAGTCCATCCGTCGTGCCAGTGTCGAACTGCAGATTCCTCGTTCAACTGTGCATAGAGTCGTGCGCAAGCGGCTGCAGCTCTATCCATATAAGCCTCAAATTGTTCAGCATATAACATGTGAAGATCTTAACAAAAGGAAACATTATGCTATGCACAATGTATCTAATGTATCTAATGCAGGGGTCCCCAACCTTTTTGTGCCGAAGAGCACATTCAAGACTACCGGTAGTGCGGCGGGCATCATTTACTTTTTCAAGGCAAATTTATAGTTGGACTTAATAATGAACATAATACACAAAAAAAACCCATTTAATTCCTATGTAAAATAATGAACATAATACACACAAAAAAACAAGGATGGGCCAACCAAGAATCTTAGAAAAATGATCAAAACGATAACTTAATTTATTTATAAAGAAATAATTATTTTCAAATAAATGAGCATCTGTTTCTGTAATTAACTACTAAAATTTAATAAAATGTTAAGTACGTTACATATTTTAAATATTTAGTAACTAAATATTTAAAATATGTAACATACTTAACATTTTATTAAAAATTTCAATAAAAACTTATCAATCGTAGTCAGTCAGTGGCGGGCACACGCAAAAGGGTAGGCGGGCACAGGGTTGGGGACCCCTGATCTAATGTATCTAATATATCTAAATGTTATAATTCACATACATCTTATGAAACATTATGACATTGAATATTTACTGTGTGAATATTACATTGTTTGCATTATTCAATAAAAAATTATAAGGTTTCAAAGTTGTTTCATTTCGAATGGGACATCCGGTATATATTCAACCATTCAAAGGTTCCGCGCGATGATTCCTCATTTCACGAAGGTCAAGCTTGTCGCCCATCCTCTCGAGTTGGCCTGGAGAAGTAGTGGGTTGGTTTCTTATACTCTCCACCTCACATAGCCAGGTATGCCGGGCTCATCGGGGATTGTTCTGAGCCAGGCGTCTAATCTTCTTTTGAAGATGTCCACTGCAAACCATTCGTGTTCCTTAGGTCTTTGGGCAACTGATTAAACAGTTTTAGTCCTCTCACAAGAAAACTATTTTCTTTCAGGGTTAAGGATGCTCCCTGTCTCGCCTTTAATTTGGGAACACGACACAGTCTTCCTTTTCTACTTTCCACCGTTGTTTGGGAAGTTACAGGGCTCAGAGTAAGATTAGGGACTAGTTTCTCCATCATTTTCCAAGTGTAAATAATGGTATATCTCTCGCTTCTCCTTTCCAGTGAATATAGGTTTAGTTCGCGTAACCTTTCCCAGTAATTTAGTTCTTTGCACCCATTGATCTTGGCTGTGAAGCTTCTCTGAATCTCTTCCATCTGTCTAATGTCTTCTTTTTTATATGGGCATGTTAGGACCGAGCAGTATTCCAATTTAGGTATGATCAGTGTTTTCAGTAGAGGAATCATTATATTCCTATCCCTTCGTTTAAAGGTTCTCAATATCTGACCCGTTATTCTCTTTGCTCTGTTTACTGCTCTTATTTTGTGTTTCAAATTTCGCATCATCAGTCATTACAACCTTAAATTTTTTGCTCTGTAATTTCTCTGAATTTTCTGTCCATTTGGGGTATAATATTCCATGGATTTTAGGTCTTCGCTTTTTCCGTACCGTAACAGCTGAAATTTCTCAGTGTTAAATTTCATATTGTTGTCTTCCGTTCACTTGTAGATTCTGTTTATGTCGGTTTGTAGAGAGCTTATATCTTCTGGGTTTCTTATTTTTCTACTGATCTTTGTGTCATCCGCAAAGGATGTTACTGTGCTGTCTCTGGTAACGTCCTCATCTATATCAGTTAGCATGATTATGAAGAGTAGTGGAGCTAATACTGTTCCTTGTGGTACGGAGCTAAGGACCTCTGATTCTGATGAAAATACTCCTTGTACTGTAACGACTTGCCGCCGCTCACTAAGGAAATTATGTATCCATTTCCCTACTTTTCCTGTTATTCCCATATATTTCAGTTTATGTATTATGATTCCATGGTCACACTTGTCGAACGCTTTGGCAAAGTCTGTGTATATTACATCATAGTTTTCATTACTTTCAAGTGCATCAAGAATGTTGTTGTAGTGTTCCATTAGTTGTGATAGGCATGATCTGCCTGACCGAAACCCATGTTGGTTATCATTGAATTTTTTCTGAGTTTCCAAAAACGTCATAGATTTTCTGTCTAACTCTTCTTTCAAATATTTTAGTGAGATGGGATGTAAGCGACACTGGCCTAGTTTTTGGCCTCGGATCGATCTCCTCCTTTATATTGGGACTATGTTCGCGCTCTTCAGGATGCCCGGTATTCCCCGGTGTGTATATATATATATATACAGGGTGTCCCGTAAGTCTGGACCCATAGGGAAAAATAATAAAATTACAAAATAGTCCAAAAATTTATTTATAATATATTTTTTTATTATTTTTATTATTATTTTTATTATTTTTTTATTATGATCTTACTCCGCTGGAGTTTTATTTGTGGGGCCACTTGAAAGCCAAAATGTACGAGGTCAAACTTCAGAACATTTTCCACCTTAAAGCACGCATTGTGGAGGCGTGTCAAGAAATTTCTGCGACTGTGATTCAGAAAGTGCTGTCGCAGTGGAGATTACGTCTTCAACTATGTGTGCGACACAACGGCGGACACTTTGAACAGATTATGTAATAAATTTTTGGACTATTTTGTAATTTTATTATTTTTCCCTATGGGTCCAGACTTACGGGACACCCTGTATATATATATATAGTAGTGGTGGACCGTATATCCGCATCATTTTTAACATCCGCATCCACACTTCTGACTGCGGATGTTATGCGGATATTACCTCTAATAAATTATGCAATTTACAATTAAATTAGCTTATAAAGTAGCTTATAAAGCCCAGTCATGCATATTTCATGTAAAATATTAATTATTAATGAACAAACAAATATATAAACCTCAAACTATAAATACCTGGTAACAGAAAATTGAATGAAACTTGTTTCATTGAATTTTCTGTGGCTGAAACTCTTGAGAAAGTTATTATTTTTATCATAATGAAAACATTAACATTAATTTTAATTCTTATGCATTGCCTGCCATAATAGTAATATCACGAAATTTGAAAAATTATGTCATATATTCATAATTTTATATTATATTGATATATTAACTAAATATCCGCATTTGCGGATATTGAAATTAAAGATCCGCATCCGCAGATGTTGAAAACCTGACATCCGGTCCACCACTAAATTATATATATATATATATATATGCAAATAACTGCAATGACCGCGCAGTATATAAATGAATAGAAACGACATAAGTATTAAGGAACGTTTCTGCACACGAGGAGGAGAGATAACGAAATAATGAAAATGAGGCGAACCGCCTGGGAATCGAACCCAGGGCCTTCCAATTGCCGGTCGGACGCTCTACCATTATGCTACGGACCTCACTCAATCACAAATCGAAATTCTCCCAAATAGGGCAGAAACCAATGCCCTCAGAGAGCACCCTCGCAAATCGTGAATATGCGCAAATAACTGCAATGACCGCGCAGTATATAAATGAATAGAAACGACATAAGTATTAAGGAACGTTTCTGCACACGAGGAGGAGAGATAACGAAATAATGAAAAATGAGGCGAACCGCCTGGGAATCGAACCCAGGGCCTTCCAATTGCCGGTCGGACGCTCTACCATTATGCTACGGACCTCACTCAATCACAAATCGAAATTCTCCCAAATAGGGCACAAACCAATGCCCTCAGAGAGCACCCTCGCAAATCGTGAATATGCGCAAATAACTGCAATGACCGCGCAGTATATAAATGAATAGAAACGACATAAGTATTAAGGAACGTTTCTGCACACGAGGAGGAGAGATAACGAAATAATGAAAAATGAGGCGAACCGCCTGGGAATCGAACCCAGGGCCTTCCAATTGCCGGTCGGACGCTCTACCATTATGCTACGGACCTCACTCAATCACAAATCGAAATTCTCCCAAATAGGGCAGAAACCAATGCCCTCAGAGAGCACCCTCGCAAATCGTGAATATGCGCAAATAACTGCAATGACCGCGCAGTATATAAATGAATAGAAACGACATAAGTATTAAGGAACGTTTCTGCACACGAGGAGGAGAGATAACGAAATAATGAAAAATGAGGCGAACCGCCTGGGAATCGAACCCAGGGCCTTCCAATTGCCGGTCGGACGCTCTACCATTATGCTACGGACCTCACTCAATCACATATTCACGATTTGCGAGGGTGCTCTCTGAGGGCATTGGTTTCTGCCCTATTTGGGAGAATTTCGATTTGTGATTGAGTGAGGTCCGTAGCATAATGGTAGAGCGTCCGACCGGCAATTGGAAGGCCCTGGGTTCGATTCCCAGGCGGTTCGCCTCATTTTTCATTATTTCGTTATCTCTCCTCCTCGTGTGCAGAAACGTTCCTTAATACTTATGTCGTTTCTATTCATTTATATACTGCGCGGTCATTGCAGTTATTTGCGCATATTCACGATTTGCGGGGTGCTCTCTGAGGGCATTGGTTTCTGCCCTATTTGGGAGAATTTCGATTTGTGATTGAGTGAGGTCCGTAGCATAATGGTAGAGCGTCCGACCGGCAATTGGAAGGCCCTGGGTTCGATTCCCAGGCGGTTCGCCTCATTTTTCATTATTTCGTTATCTCTCCTCCTCGTGTGCAGAAACGTTCCTTAATACTTATGTCGTTTCTATTCATTTATATACTGCGCGGTCATTGCAGTTATTTGCGCATATTCACGATTTGCGAGGGTGCTCTCTGAGGGCATTGGTTTCTGCCCTATTTGGGAGAATTTCGATTTGTGATTGAGTGAGGTCCGTAGCATAATGGTAGAGCGTCCGACCGGCAATTGGAAGGCCCTGGGTTCGATTCCCAGGCGGTTCGCCTCATTTTTCATTATTTCGTTATCTCTCCTCCTCGTGTGCAGAAACGTTCCTTAATACTTATGTCGTTTCTATTCATATATATATATATATATATATTCCATAATTTTGTTAAGAGGCAAATTCGGAAATAACCAAAGACGAGAAATATTTTCGACCCTTGAAGGAACTGAATTGAGGGATTTTTTGGAATAATTGTATGAAAAAAAAATTCAAAACTAATGAGTGAGTCTAAATATTTACTGAATAGAAGCTTCTTAGAAATCTTTTGGGGTTAAAATAATTGAATAATTTTTGGAGTTCTTCGCGCAAATTTCAGCCTTTCAGAATTACTCCAAAAAAATACTTCAACAGTTTCGTAATTGGCCGAAATATTTTTTCTTACGTCTTCTTTAGTTATATTTAATTGATATTGGAATTTGTCTCTTTAGAATTATATATATATATATAATATATATGGGATGAATTTCACAATTAAACACGTGAAATGAATGAATAATGCAAACCAAGTCACATATTGTAAATAGCATGGATCTTATTGACAAACTGAAGTTTTCTAATGACCCTAATTTCAAACCGATAAGTTTTGATGTATGCTCGTTATTCACAAAAATCCCTGTTGATGACCTACTTGATTTTTTAAAAGATAAGATGTCTGAATATTCTTTCCCTGTTCAACACAACACTCTTATTGAGTTAATTAAGCTTTGCGTCAAAGATTGTAAATTTCAGTTTGAAAATAAGTTTTATACTATGTCGTTTGGATTGGTGATGGGAAATCCTCTCTCACCGGTATTAGCTAAATTATATATGGAATTTTTTGAAAGCAGAATTTTGCCTACTATTGTTAATTTTAACCTTGTTTGGTACCGGTATATAGATGATATTTTATGCCTTTGGCCTAATAATTTGGATGTTGACTTATTTCTTGGCAGGCTCAACAATTTAGTCACATCTATTAAGTTCACGGTTGAAAAAGAAAATGATGGAAGCTTATCTTCTCTGGATCTAAAAATTCGGAGATGTTTTAATCAGTTCAAATTTGAAGTTTATCGTAAGCCTACTAATAATAACTCTTATGTGCATTTTTATTCCGACCATCATCCCTCGATTAAATCTTCTATTTTCTCTGCTATGTTTCTTAGAGCATTGAGAGTTGTCAGTCCTGAATTTTTAGATTCCGAGTTATGCAATATCATGAATATTGGTACTAAATTATGTTATCCTATTTCATTTTTAGATAACTGCCTTAGGAAAGCCAAGAATAGGTATTATAATAGTGTAACTGTAAAGGAATTTGAGCGTAAAATTATCCTTAGCCTACCTTACCATGTAAATTTTCAATATCTTTCGACTTTACTTAAAGCAATTGCTATCAATGAGTCTTTAAGTATAATAGTACTATTAAATAACGCCTAATAAAGAATAGCCCGGATAATGTGGTTGGTTGTGTGTATTCGATCGGATGTACACAATGTGACTCAGTATATATAGGCTAAACGGGTAAAACGTTAGATATTAGGATAAAACAGCATAAATATGCGTATAGAACAGCAAATAATTCTAATGCATTGTTTAACCATATATATATAGCTGTAATCATAGTATCAAGTGGGATAGTTCTAAAGCGCTCGTTAAAAACAGAGATGTAATTGAAAGAAATATTCTAGAATGTGCATTTATGCATTTTAAAAATAATTTCAATAACAGTGCGGGAATGTATAAAATTGACAATATCCTGTTAAAATACCTTTTGTCTCTAATTAACTCTTGTTAATCATGTGCTAATCTTTTTGTTTTTCTGTCCCGTTGTATATATTTTTGTCATCTCGCCTTCTCCCTTCATTCCCTGACGAGGTGTACTTCTGAATACACGAAAGGCCTTGGAATCATTTTTCTTTTTCCTTGTGGATTTGCATCATATATATATATATATATATATATATATATATATATATATATGCACTAAAATCACAGAACAACACGTGGTCTTATTAATATATATATATATATATATATATATTGGTAACTTGTTTTGCCTTTTACAGAACTGAAGCCGGGTCAAGCCTTCGATGTTACGATGTTCAGCTCACCACTGAACTGTCGTGCATCCTAGTCATTATTTCTGGGCTATGTGGTGGTTATGTGGTTTCACCGTTTCCCGTAAGATCAGCAAGGTTAAACGACATTGGGTCTGTTCGATAGTTGGATAGGGTGCCTTTCTCTGGGTTCAGATGATGTAAAGACCCGTGGCTATTGGGATCTAACGTTAAGCTGTAGGTCGCCTCTGTCATGTGAACCTCTTCCCCCATGGTCGTTATATGCGGAGGTAACACTATATAATTAATAACAACAACGACAACAAAAACAAAAACAATGGCATATTTCCGTCTCGACTGCCTCGACTAACCTCAGACTTTCTCTCTGCTTTTCACTCAAGTTCCTTCCCGCCTCGACAGCCATACGACAGATTTCCCGTATCAAAAGACAATCCTCCGACGAAAGAGTGGAAAATACACCGTCGATATAACTCTGAAGGTCTTGTCCAACCTCCTTCTCAAGTTGCTTCAAAAGTCGCTTTTCAAGTTTGTACTTGGAACTTCTTTGCAAATGAGACGAGAATTTCAGTTTTGAAACTTTGTCTTTAGAGAGTTTTTGAAGAATTTGTTTCTCTTCGTCGTCAGTGAGAGGAAAAATGGTTTTCAAGTCACTGACGACTGAACTCTTGTATTTCGAGTAATTGTGCGGCAATTTTCTCACTTTATCCTTTATCAAATTCTTAACCATTTTCTTTGGTTCATTCTCTTTGATTCTTCCGTGTTCGTGGAGAGTTGACGCGGGTGAAAAACTCTCATCATCTTCGTACTCAGGAACAAAGAGGGAGGGTTCATCCCTATTGCTGAATTGAGTGTCTCTGACGCTCCGTTTCCTGAAACGTTATAAAATGACTTCATCATTAAATTTTGAGTTCGTATAAACCGCTTCAGTAAAAGTTTAACCAGATACGGATGAGTGTCATTCTTACTTTTTTCCTTGTGTGAGGAAAGCATGAGCTAAAGTGAAGAGGGTGAACGCTAACCCGGTGCCAAGAACGCCCCCTCCCAAAACTCCGCTGACTGTAAACACAATAAAAATAAAGTCTATTTTAACATAAATTTCATTTACATTTTAGACAGGTAGATAGATATATAGATAGACAATGATAAGTAAAAATATAACCGTGGTTTTGCTTCCGCCCGAATTGTTCATTCTGACGAAGGTCAAGCATGTTGCTCCACCTTAGACCTACAGCTTAACGTGGAATCTGAACCACAACCCACGACGGTGGTCAGAAATTGCAAAGTCCTCGCCCGGACTCGAACTCACGACCTCCCGATCAGCAGCAGCAGCAGCAGCAGCCCAGCGTTTTAACCACTAGGCTACCCAGGGTACCCATTTATCTACCAACCAATTTCTGTTGTATGGAAGGATGAAAAGCTGGGTTTGCTGGGCACAGACTGCCGCCACTGGGAATCGAACCTGGGGCCAGTGGATTAGTAATCAGCGATGCTAACCACTACACCACCGAGGCACATACTATATATAAATTTTGACTAACTGATTTAGGACGCCATTCTAAAACGAAATAAAGGAGTATCAGAAGAAGAGTTTTCAGTGCAAAAATTGATACCAAGTCATTCCTGTTTAAGTCCAAAACGGAGTTTGGATTACAGTCTGGTGACAAAAAACAAACCAAACATCTTCATCCATAACAATTCATAGCGCTTAACCTAACATACAAATACAATATTATCATACACTTAATACGCAAATACAATCTTTGGTTACATTACAAAAACTAGCAAAAATACTCGTCCTACGGTCGGGATATTCTTTACACACGTCAGTACCATGTTTCAATCTAAAGCCAAACTGATTGTCATAAGTGTGCGAGTAAGTACTTATCCAATTATAGATAACATACGAGTATTTTAGCACCTTGGAAAGCATACTGGCAACCGCTATTGGCCTATAATAATAATTGTTCTCATCACAGACACAAACACCCTTCTGAAACCTTGCACAAATTCAACACTGTTTAATACTTACATAATGGTTAATTATTTAAATAAATAAATAAGAATTTAAAATAATAATAATAATTAATAATAATAATTAAAAATTATTATTATTATAATTATTATTATGAGTACTACTAGAAGTATTTCCACAATTTTATTAACGATTTAAAAGGGTAAACACTGCCATTTTATGATAACTTACGAAATGGTATATCCAACCTTGTCTGTGGCAAATTCACACTAAATCCAGTGTCTCCAAGCAAATTGGTCGTATTGCCATTTCTTCCTTCTGCGTATAAGAAATATATATATATATATATATATATATATATATATATATATATATATATATGATGAAAATAACCACGAAGGAAAATAAACACGAAATAGTGCCAAAGCGCTTTCGTCTAATGTCATCCTCAGAAACACTCTGTTCCTGAGGATGTCATTAGACGAAAGCGCTTGAGCACCATTCCGTGTTTTCTTTTTCCTTCGTGGTTATTTTCATCATAAATATTATTCACGTGTTAAAACATATATATATATATATTGCCTATTTTTTAGTGAATATTCAGTGAACACAGTCGTATGCCTATTTAAGTAGTAAAATAGCGGCGTTTGTTGAAATAAAGCAAATAAAATTAAAGCAACTTAATCTATACAATCTATTCCGAGTGTTTTCTCTCTGAGGAAATCTAACTGCCCATCGAAAGGCAATATCCCTCAGTTATCCCCCGCGGTACACTCCACTCCAGGGCACTAAGTAGTGAGAATCTACAGCGTGCCACATCCCCCATCCCCACCTCACGGAATAACGGAAAAACTGTAAAAAACTGTAAAAAACTGTAAAAAAGAAACAGATGAATGAAAGTCGATTCGCTGCGATTTTTGCCAGACCTTAGTCGAATTTCAATGCCTGAAATGGAGCGACGAAGAAATCTTTCTTATAACAGGCGTTAAACAAGTGAACGGAATCAAGTTCTGCAAAAGCTGCATAATCAAAATAAACTCGTTTACGGTTTTTAAAGCAGAACGAGACTATGAGGAAAAGGCAAAAGAGGAGTTTATGAATAGCGAACAGAGAAAAGAAATAGAAGGAACGAAGATAGTACGAGAAGAAACTGCGAAAAACGAACAGGAAAAGAAAACCAAACAAGCAGAAATAATAGAAATAAAAGAAGCACCAACAGAGGAAACAGAGCTACAAAACTAAATCCAAAGTTTTCAAACAAAGGGCATTAGCACCAATAGGAAAAAAAAGTAGACAATAAAAAACCATACTGAAACCACCAAAAACAAAAGCCCCACGTAAAAATGGGGAAGAAAATATATGTAAATACTATGTAAAAGGAATATGCAGATATAAGGGAGGAGAATGTATTTACGAACACCCTCCTGTGTGCTACTACTTCTACAATAATGGTCACTGCAAATTTGGTGGAAAATGCAAATTCTATCATCCGGACATTTGCAAGACCTACGCGACATATGGAACCTGCCAGTACGGGAGGAAATGCTACTACCATCATCTCCCGACAAGTTCAAAGGACACGTTTCAAATGACAACAGAAGGAATATGAGAAAAAAAATATGCACCCAAATATCATACAAAACACAAATAGCACACAAAATTTTTTCACTATCTCGGACACAATACGGCTGCTAAGTCTTATACAGCACATGCAGCTGACACAGCTGGGAACCTTCGAGCCGGAACGCCACATGGTAAGAAGCTACTAGAACAGGTAGGCGGGAACAGATCCATCTCGGAGGACCACAAGGCTACAAAACACGCGCTATCAAAGGACAACGAACTTAAAATGCACAAGGGGCAATGCAAAACAAAGTACATAAACATTGTCCTGGCAAATATTCAAGGAATAAAACCGAACAATTCACTAAACAAAGTTTCGTACCTGAAAGGTTTATGGACGAAACAAGGGCGGACATCGCATGCCTCACAGAAACACATCTTAAAGACTACCAAGGAAACTGCGATAACTGCGAACACTGTATCGATAAGAAAGAATTGCATATCGATGGCTTCAACTTACTAAGAGCGGATAGAACAGCGAGACATAAAGGTGGTTGTGCTATTTATATACTTTACATTAGAGGCATATGACAGAGACGGTAATAAGTAAATCCAACAGTTTCGTGGAAACCCTTGCAGTGAAAATAGAGAAACTAAACGTGGTACTAATAGTCATCTATAGACCTCCAAACTCTCCAAATGAAAAATTTTCGGATGCCATTGATGATATCAGAACCCTAATAAAGTCCGTAAACTCTCCATCCCCTAATATAATACTCTGCGGCGATTTTAATTTCCCATTTATAAAATACAAAAAGGTGGGTAGAAATATATTTATACAGCAAGATAAGGGGGGCACAAGAGAGGACCAGGAGCAAGCAAAATGCTGATGGCTCTCACAAACGAGTTTATGCTGACACAGGAGATAACAGAAAATACCAGGAAAAATAACTGCCTAGATCTGGTATTCACAAATAACACGAACTTGATTGCGATATAAAAATAACTCCAACTATTATCTCAGACCACAATATAATCGAGTTATCAACAAATATGGCGATAACTTTAAAAGACAATACACATACGGAAGGAAGAAGCAAATTTGGGGCTTTTAACTTAAACTCCAAGACCATAAATTGGGAAGAAATCAGATCACACATGGCCCAAATAGAGTGGAGAACAGTTTTCGAGAATAAAACAACTGAGGAAATGCTAACAACCTTGGAAGAAAAGACGCTGAGAATTTTGGAAAAATATGCTCCGAAAGCACAGCCAAAAGGAAAGAGGAACTGGCTAGAGAGGCAAAAGAGAAGAATATTCCGCAAAAGAAAGAGAGTAGCGACGAAGTTAGCTAATTGCGGAGACAACAATGCCAGGAAAGTAATACAAGAAAAACTGGAGAGAATCGATTGGGAAATACAAACTCTGATAAAGGGCCATACAGAGAGGGAAGAGGAAAAGGCGGAAGAAGCAATAAAGGAAAATCCAAAATACTTCTACAGCTATGCGGAAAAGAAAACAAAAACGCGCGCTACTATCGGACTCTTAAGGAAAGGAAATAATGAACTAATAGACGATCTAAAAGAAATATCTGAAACATTGAAAGCCCAGTATGAATCGGTCTTCAGTACCCAAAAAAGTGACAGCGATACCTGACATAGATGCGTTCTTCAAAGAGAAATTGCAAGAAGGTATAACAGACTGACTTTACACCAGAAGATGTAGCGAGAGCTATAGGACAAATGAAATCACATTCAGCTGCAGGTCCGGACAAATGGAATGCGCTATTAATTAAAAACTGTAAAAATGAAATAGCTACACCCTTATACTGGATATGGAGATCCCTAGACACTGGGGAAATATCGAGCATCTTGAAAAGAACAAACATTGTCCCTCTATATAAGAACTATAGACCAGTGTCCTTGACGTCCCACCTCACCAAAATATTTGAAAGAATAGTCAGAGAGAAAATCTATGACTTTTTGGAGACATTGGAAAGATTCAACGAAAATCAGCACGGATTCCGATCAGGAAGATCAAGCCTATCACAACTTATAGAGCATTATAACAATATCCTAGATGCACTTGAAGGCAATGAAAACTATGATGTTATATACACGGATTTTGCTAAAGCTTTCGACAAATGCGAGCATGGTATAATAGCACATAAAATGAAACACATGGGAATAACAGGCAAAGTGGGAAAATGGATCTACAACTTCCTCAAAAAACGACTACAGGTGGTCAAAATTCATGGTGTATCATCATCAGAATCAAAAGTACGCAGCTCAGTACCACAAGGTACAGTGCTGGCCCCACTCCTGTTCATTATCATGCTAACAGACATAGACAGTGGAGTAAACAGCAACAGTTGAGTAACATCATTTGCAGACGATACAAAGATCAGCAGAAAAATCAGCGATGCAAACGAAGTAGAGGCCTTGCAGAGGGACACAAACAAAATATACAAATGGTCAGAAGACAACAATATGACATTTAACACCGAGAAATTTCAGCTCTTGAGATATGGCAGAAATGAGGAACTTAAAAAGACTGCATATTATGCTCCAGATAGACAAAAAATTCAAAGAAACAAGAAAGCGGTCGACTTGTGGGTAATAATGACCGATGATGCGAAATTAGAGACAAAATCAGATAGCGATAAACAAAGCAAAAAGAGTCGCGGGACAGATACTAAGAACGTTCAAAAGGAGGGACAAGACAGTAATGATTCCCCTGCTGAGAACACTGATCATACCAAAACTTCAATACTGCTCAGTTTTGACGTCCCCATATAAAAAGGAAAAAATTAATAAACTAGAAAAAACGCAGAGACATTTCACAGCCAAGATTAATGGCTGCAAAGAACTCAACTACTGGGAAAGACTACGTAAACTAAATCTGTACTCTGGAAAGAAGAAGAGAGAGGTAGTATACCATAATCTACATATGGAAAATGATCGAAAAACCTTTACCAAACCTCACACTAAACCCAATTACCATCCAAACAACGCTGGAAAATAGGAACGGCGAAATGTGTAGTGTTCCCAAATTAAAGGCCCGACAAGGGACCTCCTCAACTCTGAAGGAAAATTGCTTGGTTGTCAGGGGGCCAAGAATTTTGAACCAGCTTCCAAAGGACCTCAGAAATGTTACAGGGGTCAAAGTTGGAGTCTTCAAGAGAAGACAAAATGTCTGGCTCAGGACGGTACCAGATGAGCCGGGTGTACCTGCCTATGTTAGGTCGAGAGCGCTAGAGAGCAACTCGCTCCTCCACCAAGCCAGGACTAGAGGCGGGCCACCAGCTTGACCTTCGTGTGAAGAAAGACCGACGCACGGAACCTAAACAAGTTAACAAGGTGTGTATATATATATATATATATATATATATTTGTGTGTGTGTGTGTGTGTGTGTATACACAATACTTTGGATAAGTTAATTAAATGCTAATTAAGAAAAGAGACCTAAATTGAAAACAACTGAAATAACCAACAAGCTGAGAGAGAGAGAGAGAGAGAGAGAGAGAGAGAGAGAGAGATTTTTTGCCTTATTACGATCGACATTTCAATGAAATTTTACGTCGATTTTTGAATTACTTTGGCATTATATAGTTGAAAACAGTAAGATAAAGCAGTTTTTTATCAGTTGAACGGATTAAAAATGGAAGTTTATTTGCTCACCCAAATCCATTTTGTCGAAATAATCCAAAGAAATTGGTAAACAAACGGTCTTCTAAATAAAAGCGCCTCTCTTTGTTTTATTATTATTAGTTCTTGATCGAGATTGGTAAATATATAATGCTAATGTATATGTACACACATCTATATATATATTATATATACATATACAGGCGACACGACTTGACAGGAATGTATCTAAACTCTAACTGACTTTGAAAGGTTGTAAAATGCAGATTTTATATATATATATATATATATATATATATATTATCTCCAATAAAGTGTATTATCTACATACAATTTTATGCTATCTGATCAACTTGACGCGTGCATAAAAATCATGTTTTAAGCAAATTCGGACCAAATGCACCATTTTAGAGAGATCAGTTTTGTTTCTCGAACGTTTCTCTCAACTTTGGTTCCGCCCATTCGTGTGTACGCCCTTCAGATATCTTTTTCGTGAGGATGAAATTGAAGTTGTACAAAAATATGTATTGTACGGTTGGTTCTCTTAGGTTTAATAGTGCGTATCTAAATGTAAAAATTTAGGTAAATATTGAAAGTTTCTTTGACTTTCATTTTGTGAGAAAATTAATACTGAATTTAGGACATATATTGAATGTTACCTTTTGACAAATAAATCACCTTATGATAATGCTACGGAGCTTAATAATACTCATTTTAAGATGTAATTGTAAATCATTGTTCAAAATGACCCCAAACCCGAAGTGTAATTGCGCGAAATGACACCGTAAATGAAGAATTAGTTCATCATTTTTCGCCAAAGTTAAAATCTCACTTGATATAACTCGTTTTCAAGTAATCAAAATATACGTTGGATGTCACCGCCTAAAAATACACTATATAAATATTACTCATGCGGAGACATTTTATGGAGTAGAACAAAGTAGAACATTAGAACATTTTCACTTTAAGAGCAACATTTAGTTTCTTTTTATTTTTACCATACATTTTCACTTCTATTTATTTCGCATTCTGGAACTGAAGAAGACCACGCAACATTATATATATATATATATATATATATATATATATATATATATATATATATATATATATATATATATATATATACATATATATATATATATATATATGATGAATAAAACCACGAAGGAAAGGAAACACAAAATGGTGCTCAAGCGCTTTCGTCTAATTCATCATAAATATTTTTCACGTGTTACTTTCGTGAAATAATTTTCATATATATATATATATATATATTGGTGCAGTGGTAAGCATCGCTGACTACTAATCTACCGGCTCCGAGTTCGATTCCCGCGATGACAGGCGGCGTTTAGCTCACTCAACTGTTCGTCCTTCACTACAAAGAGAAATTGGTTGGTAGATAAATGGGTACCCTTCATAGCGCGGAATAGACAAGACACCACTTTAGTTTAATAGAGTTAGTTCCGTTCGGTGAGAAAAGTTAAAAAAAAATAGTAACTATTTATATTGTAAAAATAAGTATAAGATAAGTATAAGGATGCACTTTTTTTTTATTTTCACACAAAATGAAATTGTAATATTGTTTTTTAGTGTAAATTTAATTTGAGCATTTTCAATGAGTTACACGTATATTAATCCATCAACTTTGGGAAAATAATTTAATGTTCTCTCTCGAAATATATAAAAAAGAGTAACAGTTTGCGTAACTATAGTCGTCAAATATCGCGAATTAGAGGATCTTTATATAGGGTCTCCACGGCAAAGAACTGCCACATACCTCAGTTTCATACAATAATTAAAAAACGTTTACAAATTTACGAATGAAATAATAATAATACAATTTTTTTTAAATTTAAAAGTTATAATTACATTACGAATATATTATTTATAAAGGTTTGAGTGAAGTCTAAAACACACACATCTAAAACATAATCTCATATAATTACCTGCCGAGTCTCCTCACCTCATTCATGAGCCGTCATCACGGCTGTACGCAACTTTTTAAGTTTAAATTGAATTAAATAACCTTTATTAATAATAAAATAAATACATTGGTTTTACAATTTACAATGACATAAATAATTGTGAAGGTGGACTATTTATTTTATTTAATTTGGCCCTTAAGCTTTAGGCTTTACTCCCGTACGAGTCAAGAACTAAGTGCCATTAAAGGAGGGATAATGGGACTTTTATTTTTAATGAATGAAACCAACACATATGAAAGTGTTACTGAATACCCCGTATATCTCGTATACCAGGGGTGTCCAACCTTTTTTCATGAAGGACCATATTTTAATTAATGACCCATACCGAAGGCCAATGTTCAAATTTTACATAAAATTGTATTTTAAAATTAAATTTTACTGAAATAAAATATGACATTACATAATGAATTTTCAGTATCCGCCAGCCGGGCCTGATACAAATCTTTGGCGGGCCGGACTCTGGCCCGCGGGTCGTATGTTCGACACGCCTGTTGTATACCACCATGGTATACAAGAAGAAGAACAGAATTTATTTTAGCAAATTATTATTATTATTATTATTATTTCCACCATAGGCTTTATATAGACTTACGAGGTTTACGAGTCGAAATGGTTCATAAGTAATGTTTAATTGCAATATATGTTCGATAATGTTCAAATAACAAAATTAATAGTATGTACAATTAATTAAAAAGCTATCTTAAGCTTTAAAATAATTAAACTGAATGAAGCTATATTAGCCAAAGGTGTCTCAGAAGTCGCGCACCATTGCCTAATATAGCTTCATTCAATTTAATTATTTTAAGATAGCTTTTTGATTATTTGTACATACTACTGAAGTACTGATTTTATTATTTGAACATTATCGAACATATATTGTAATTAAACATTACTTATGAACCATTTCGACTCGTAAACCTCGTAAGTCTGAATAAAGCCTATGGTGCGCGACTTTTGAGACACCATATATATATATTATATATATATATATATATATATATATATATATATATACAGGGTGTCCCATAAGTCCGGCATCATAGGAGAAATTCATATTTTTCTATTTCTACAGGCCATAATGTCTGTGAGCAAGGAAGAATGAATCCAGATAATTCTACTCATAGGAAATCGGAGTCAAAGAGAGGCCGCTGCTGAATTTAACAGACTGCATCCAGACCGCGAGCCAATAACACAGAGTTGTGTTAGCAGACTTGTTGCAAAGTTTAAGGAAACAGGATCCACAGAAGATAAACCACGCAGTGGACCTTCAAGGAGGTCCACTGGCGATGATACAGCGACTGCTATCCTGGAACGAAGAAGGAAATTTCCCAATATGGTTCCAGCAAGACGGCGCTCCTGCACATTACAGCACCCAAGTAAGGGAATACCTGTACCAACAATTCCCTGGTCATTGGATAGGACGTCGAGGGCCTGTGGAATGGCCAGCTAGAAGCCCGGATCTCACGCCATTAGATTTTTATCTCTGGGGCCACTTGAAAGCGCTGGTATACGCAGAGAAAATTAGGAGTGTTGAGCATTTGCGGCAGCTCATTATTGGGGCATGTAAGACCATTACTCCTGACATCATTCACCGTGTGCTTGCTGACTGGGTATCACGTCTGAATTTGTGTATTGAAAATAATGGTAGACATATTGAGCACGTTCTGTAAATAAAAGCTTTGTTTTGCCTTTTTTTATTATTTTTCCTATGATGCCGGACTTATGGGACACCATATATATATATATATATATATATACAGGGTGAGTCAAAAGTCTCCATACATAGGCAAAATGGTCACTTTATTATGCAATCACGTGTAAGTCACAAAATATGCTCTCTGTGGGCACCATTACACTGAATGCACATACGGATGCGTTCCTCCCAGTCATGGCAAATGCACATTAACACGTCTGCGTTCCTTTAGGTGGTCCGTGTTTTGTATTTTCACCTGGTACACCATGGCCTTCAAGTGCCCCCACAAGTAAAGATCAAGGGGGGTGAGGTCTGGGGACCTCGGAGGCCACTCCACGGGACCACGGCGGCCAATCCAGTGACCCGAAAACTGCTGATCCAGCCACTGGCGCACGTAGATACCGTAATGGGGTGGCGCCCCGTCTTGCTGAAAGTACGCTGGAAATCCCCCGTCCTCGTTCAGCAAGGACGGCATGACTGTGTCTTGCAGCATGTTTAGATACATTTCGGCATTCAGATTGGTGTCAATGAAAAAAGGGCTAACAATTGTGTTGCCCCATATCCCGCACCACACCATCACTTTTCCAACGCCTTGCGTCGGCAACTTGCGACAACTTCCTGATCCTTCCAGAAGAATGATCTCTATACGCTCTTCTCGGGACAAAGGCATCTCAGCACATCACCTGCAAAAAAAGAAAAAAGAAATAATCATTTATTTATCATGACCATTTTGCCTATGTATGGAGACTTTTGACTCACCCTATATATATATATATATATATATATATATATATATATATATATATATATATACAGTAGACTCGCAACTTACGCGGGGGTTACGTTCCTAGGACCCCGCGTAAAGTCAGAAACCAAAAAAAAATCCCCTAAATCACCCTTAAATCACTATATATTCTAACTCTGTTATACGTACATATACACTATAACATACCTGTACAATTATGAATGATGAGCTTATGGAGACGGGCGTTTCTGGGTGGTGTTGTTTTGAGCTTATTCATCCCCTTCCCACGTCACCGTGGGGTGATCGTCAAGCTCAGATAACGATGCAGGGGAGTATGTGGGCAGCTCAAGGTCACTGCGAGAAGTTGAGGGCGTTGGCTGATCTGCTGACGATGTTGATGGTGAGGTTTTTTACAAAGAACATGGTGATGGGAAGCTGTCGTTTTTGTTTCTTAAGCTGCTGGAACATATTATTATATTCAGCCATAAGGCTTGTAAGGCCTCGTGAGAAGTTGATGCTGCGCTCCATAGAGGGTTCATACTCAGAAACTAAGTTTTTCAAGTGCTCGGCCACCTGAAACAATTCACTAAACTTGTGTATATCCCAACATGCTGACTCTTCTTGTTCTTCATCATCGTCGCCACCGCCGTCGCCGCCTTCTTCGTTCGCTCTCACTATTGTAAAATTATAACTCGCGTATAGTTGAAACCACGTAAGAAAAATCCGCGTAAGTTGCGAGTCTACTGTATATATATATATATATATATATATATATATATATATATATATATATATATATATATATAATATTATATATATATATATAGTAAGATAACATGTTAATAATTTAAGATATGCATAGTTTAAATTGAACAAAATTACAAAAGGTTATAAAAATGCTTAACAGCTAGTTGCTTATATCGTTGGAGTCTGTTTCAAAATGCGGAGTATTTTGTGAGATAATCTATAATTAATAAAAGATGGAGAGTAACGCGTTATATGTAACGACGTTACGTAACAAACGTTACAAAAGTAACGAGTAACGATAACGCCCGAAAGATTTTCAAATGTATCAATGTAACGGTAACGCTTTGCAAATTTTTTATCAATGTAACGGACTTTTTCGTTACTCGTTACATATATAACGCTTATAAACCCAAGAAAAAGTTGGTACACACGGAAATTATGAAAAAGATTTTCGATCAAAATTTTATAACTTCAATATTAATATGTGACAATAAAACCCACATTAATAGACAGAGTTTATTTCCATAACAGTTTTCATGCCCACTGGCATGTAAATTTCTTAATGGTCTCTGGCCTTCTAGAATGTTCCTTACCTTTCCTGGATTGTTTCCTTACTCACTTTTATTCATTCGTTTTTCTGTATCCATCAGAAGAGGATGCCAATGGGCAACGAAACTGTTGTGGAAATAAACTCCATCTATTAGTGTGGGTTTTATTGTCACATTTCGACCTCCAAGTAAAACAGTGAAGTTTTGCATTCAATTAATATACTCGTATGCAAAAAAAAAATCAGTTACAATTAAAATTTAAAACTTTTTAAAAAAAATATCAATTTATCACAAAATTTCTGAAATTATAACTATAAATATAACCAAAATTATAAATATAAGACTGGGCCTGTGGACATGGCGCTTGCTAAATCGCCTTACCTTTGTTAAAGCGCTTTAAGGTTTCACCAATTTTTGTGTCATGTCCACAATTCTATAGAAGTCTGCATAACATCTTTGTATGGTTATACGTCCTTTTCATACGAAGGTTAAAATCTCCAAATTAGGCGAAAGTGAGAATCTTCATTACATTGAAATAAAGCTTCTGAATTAATGACATACGCGAATAAATTTTTTTTCACCAATATAGTTTATTTTATAAATTGTTGTTTTTTATTTTATTGGGTTCAGAATCCCAGCTGAGCCGTGAACGGCCAAGCTCTGAAGGGCCAGTTTAACCTACAGCCCAAGTTAAGCTAGACTAAAAACTTACGGACTTGGAGGTCCTATTAGGTCCTACCTCAGGGTTGCTGACTCGATGTGGGCCTACCTTAGGCCTCAGTTGCATAAAATTAAGATAAAAAACAAAAGGGGCACTATTTATGGTCTTCTTTCTAAACCTTGCAACAACAACACAACCTGCACCATTGCACGATGCAACAATTTTGCATCTAAACAACCAACCTGAATTGCAAGAGAGCTCTCTATAAGACCACGCCCTGTAAGTGCCGCATTCAACAAACGAGTAGGAAGGACGCGCAGTTCCCCCAAAAAAATGATACCACAAGAGTGCCCAAACACTGATGCTACAAGAGCCCAAAAATGCTAGCTCTAAATTAAGTGAATTTTTCACTAACCTTACAATTATGAGATGGATATATATATGTAAAAATTGAACAATGAACAATTCCTACACCATCATTATATGGATTCATTGTCTTCATGCAGTACTTATGTTCTTATAGTTTTTATGTTTGAATGTTCATTTTTACATGAGAAACCAAAATCGCCTAAGCGAGTTTTGGATAGAATTTCGATTTGTACTTCTTTATTCATTACTGTATTTTTCTAATTCATCTTTTCTAATAATGACTTATACACTATGACGTCATAAAATAACTTTATTCTCTTTACGTTTCCCATACTTTGTACACTGAATCACGTTCTTAGTATTTGGACATCTTCCGTATTCAATGTATGGTAAATTCTTTAGTAATAATGTTGTGGTGTTATGTAGTATAAATATTATTATTCAACCATATTCATCCATACGTCACATTTTCCCGTCATTAATTTCCCTTGACCATTATCCTATATAAATTTTATTAAATGTTCATTTTTACTCGTGTCAATCTATGACATGCAAAACTTCATGCATTCGTTCGAAAACGCAAAAATACGTTCTCGTATTGTTTTTTTTATTATTTTTTTTCAAGTGCGTTCACCCCTCGCAAGATATTCATAAATGCTTATGCAAGTGTACGCAATTCGCAAATCAGCATAAATCAAACATCTGAAAACGTGAAACCTCTTGTCCCTCTGATTTCAAATTTATAACATGTTATAACATATTATAACATATTGTCATATAAATTATCTCGTATGTGCCCATGTACTTGTGTTGTACTAATAACCATATATAATAACCATATATAATAACCATATATTATAACCATATATTATAACCATATATTATAACCATATATAAATATATAAAAACACTGTAATTAATAATAACTTGTAATGTACTTCAATGAAACTGTAATTAATAATAACTTGTAATGTACTTCAATGAAACTGTAATTAAATGTAATGATTTAATTTATAATGTAAGAATGTACTTTAACAGAAGTGTAATTAAACAACAATAAGTGAATGTGAAGTAATCCATAATCGCAATTATAATTGCAATAGACCAAAACGAAAATGTGCTCAGTGGTGTACTTAAATTGTACCTATGTACTATTACGAAATGATATCGTCTTCACAAATGAAGACTCGGCAAAAATATACGATTAGTTTTTATTTTTATTTTTTTTTATTTTTATTTGGAATCTTTCAAACATCTGATCATGTGTTTAAAAGGGGGAAACTTAACCTTCAACTGTCTTCCCCCAAACGTTTAGGTTTATATAGCACTTCATTATAGCACTTCATTATAGCACTTCATTACGACTCCTTTGTTAGCAGCCTCGCTGCGAGGAGGGGGCAGAGGCCCCTTGCCTCCTTAATTTTTTAGATTCCGGCCTGAGCCATGGTCGAAAGAGGTCGAACCTCTACCCTTGTAAATTCAGAGCACTAACTGTAAATTTTTAAGAAGTAAATTAGAGTAAGAGAAACTTTTTATTTTTCCCCTTGAGTTGGGCTATCTTCAGAAGAACTTAGTCAGTTAAGTCGATAAGTTATAAAAGAAAAATCGATAAGTTTAGTACCAAGAGAAAGTATCAGAGTATTATAGCAAGAGAAGAATTAATAATCGTCGACCCATAAAGCGAGAGAAAGAGACAACCCAAGCACCATAGAAGATATTGGCATAACAGTCTGGCGAGTCTGTAGCCAAGAGTTTAACAAGAGGCGACCGAAAGAATTAGAATGTTATAGAAGAAATATCCGTTGCTGCCTCCTAACTAGAACCCCCGTCGATCCGAACCACCCAAGGGCCATAGACGGAGGGGTTAACAGAGTGGCGACCCTGCCAGGATAAGAAAATGATTTTAAGAAAAAGATTTTAAGAAGAAGATTTTAAGATTTTAAGAAGAATATTTTAAGAAGAAGAATATTTTAAAAAGAAGAATATTTTAAGAAGAATATTTTAAGAAGAAGAATATTTTAAGAAGAAGAATATTTTAAGAAGAGGATTTTAACAAGTGGCCACTCTTTGGCCAAGATAGAAATTACCCTGCATCAGGATAAAACCATTTGACTGGCGTGTCACGACTTCTAGTTCGTAACATCCACCCTTGAACCGGTGTGTCACGACTCCAAGTTCTCCACGCCTAGTTTTCATCCAAGAAGAAGTAGCCAGCAAGACGTCTTCAGGACACGTCTCTGAGGATTTTGCCAGTAGAAATTTTGTTAAGTACAGAGTTTGTCTTTTTAAGTAATTTGTAAACATTTGAAAAGTCAGCATTATTAACAGTTAATATTTAGTATGGAGCCAGAATTAACACAAAACACAGTGAACACTTCAGACACCAGTGATATACTTTTTTTTAGTGAAACAGTAATTTTCACAGAAGTTAATTGTCACAGAGTTAATTACCACAGAGTTAATTACCACAGAGTTAATTGCCACAGAGTTAATTGTCACAGAGTTAATTGTCACAGAGTTAATTGCCACAGAGTTAATTGTCACAGAGTTAATTGTCACAGAGTTAATTGTCACAGAGTTAATTGCCACAGAGTTAATTGCCACAGAGTTAATTGCCACAGTTATTTTCACTATTATATTCAGTATAGAATAACTTTATTTTATGTACCTTCCCGTACATTAGAGTGAAATGTTGTTTACATTTTTTATTTTTGTTTGCAATTTTTTTCAAATTATTGAATTGAATTGACTTGCAAATTAAGAAAGAGAGAGTTTACAGAGAGTTTATAGAGTTATAGAGATACTTGATTGTATTTCAAGTAAGTCCAGAGGATAATAGTCTCCACTTGATTGAGATCAAGTGTAGTCATTTTCCAGTCTCAGTTAATTTCAAGTTAGTTTCAGAATACTTGATAAGAGTTCAAGTTAGTTTCAGAATACTTGATAAGAGTTCAAGTTAGTTTCAGAATACTTGATAAGAGTTCAAGTTAGTTTCAGAATACTTGATAAGAGTTCAAGTTAGTTTCAGAATACTTGATAAGAGTTCAAGTTAGTTTCAGAATACTTGATAAGAGTTCAAGTTAGTTTCAGAATACTTGATAAGAGTTCAAGTTAGTTTTAGAATACTTGATAAGAGTTCAAGTTAGTTTCAGAATACTTGATAAGAGTTCAAGTTAGTTTCAAGAATACTTGATAGAGTTCAAGTCAGAGAGTTTTATTTGAAGTCAGAGTTTTATTTGAAGTCAGAGTTTTGTTTGAAGTCAGAGTTTTGTTTTAAGTCAGGTTTCAAGTCCCAAGTCATTTCAATGCAGTCAATTGAATTCAACTTTTTCTTTGTAAGTTAAGAGAATTTAATTTAAGAAAATGTAATCTAAGAATTTAATTCAACCTCTTTTTGTGTTGTAAAAGAGAATTTAATTCAACCTGAATTGACCGGGTTGCGTCTTTAGTTAACCTTTCTTTGTTTTGTTGTAAGAAGGAAATGGACCGATTTGTCTTTTCTTTTTCATGCCATTGTTGCGTATATAAATATATAGGTAAAATGACATTTTATTGTTTGTAACCAAAACAGTTTTTACAATTGTTTGTAATGACTTTGATAATTATATAATCATTGTAATGTATACGTGATAATAATAGTTGTGTAATAATTAATTAATCGATCTTGTCCCAATGACTCCTTTTAAATTACTATGCTGAGGAACATACCGTCCCTCCGTTTTGTTTCAACTCTTTTAATTTTTGTTCAAAGTAGTGTGACAAGCAATCTTAAAAAAAAGATGTAATTGTCAATTTCAGACTTATACCCCCTGCTTAGTCACTCAATTCCCCCGAATGTCGTACTCCAAACTTTGTCTTTTTATTTTATTTTAACACCCCCAACCCCAGTTGAACCGTGTCAACCAGAGAAATGGTTCAACCATGGTTAATTCCTCTTTGGTACGATGGAACATAACCTCAATTTAGGTTGTGTTTTTTTTTATATTACAGTATATGTTTAGTTCATTATAGTTTATAATTGATTTCTATTTTCAATTTTTATATTTTTTTTATTTTTTTTTATTCGATTAATAATGAGTAATTATCGTAGTCGAATTTAATTAATTGTGTGTCAAAATTCAATTTTAAAACCGCTAGATTTACTTTCATTAATTGTAAGGTCCTCTAAGTACGTTTTTTTTAATTACCTTATAAGTGTAACTGATTATGTAAAATCTATAATCCTAATTGAATTTTATTACTTTTGACACATATTCCCTCCAGTCACTTTTGCATTAAAACTCGTATGCAAACATCATCATTATAATACATCATAATTATTGCTTACTATATATAAATTCTCGCTCATGCATTTATTCAGTTAATTTAACAATCCTCTCAGCTAATCTGTCTCTCGAAATTATAAGATACACACTTTGTACACAATAAACATAAATACACATTTGACCACAGGTCTATACATCATCCACTACGTAATTCGATTTGTACCTACAACAGTCAATAAAAATGCATGTATGCACACTATATATACTATATACAAACCTTATGCCAAAATCATTGGATATCACAATAAACTATTTCATTGCGCGTAAGTGCTAACTATGTAATTTAATCTTAATCATTTTTGCTTTCTAATATATCTTGCTCATGCATTTATTCAGTTACTTGAACAATCCTATCGGCTAATCTGTCCCTCGAAATTGTAAGATACACACTTTGTACCTAGTACACAAAAATACACACTAGACCACAGGTCTATACATCATCCATTACATAATTCTATTTTTACCTACAATAGTCAATAAAAAACTTTAAAATTTATATTTTTCCCTTTTATCTACTATTCATTATGTATGTAATTCATCCCACAGAAAAAATAAAATTTGGTAAAAAATTTAACAATATCATTCTTTGTCTAACTTAATTGTTTGTCTAAAATTAAAGTATTAATCTTTGAATTTTTTTATATTTTGTAAGCAAGTGTCATTTTAAAGATTTGATACTCTGCATTGTACTCAACTACCCGAACTCGTTCTGTATAAAACATGTATTGTAAAAAAGAATGTCATCATCTAATTTGAATTCGTTAGATGTTATTTTCTCAATTGTATTGTATTAATTGTATTATATTATTGTGTTAATATTATTTAAAAAAAAAAGGGGGAGCACTGTAAAAATTGAACAATGAACAATTCCTACACCATCATTATATGGATTCATTGTCTTCATGCAGTACTTATGTTCTTATAGTTTTTATGTTTGAATGTTCATTTTTACATGAGAAACCAAAATCGCCTAAGCGAGTTTTGGATAGAATTTCGATTTGTACTTCTTTATTCATTACTGTATTTTTCTAATTCATCTTTTCTAATAATGACTTATACACTATGACGTCATAAAATAACTTTATTCTCTTTACGTTTCCCATACTTTGTACACTGAATCACGTTCTTAGTATTTGGACATCTTCCGTATTCAATGTATGGTAAATTCTTTAGTAATAATGTTGTGGTGTTATGTAGTATAAATATTATTATTCAACCATATTCATCCATACGTCACATTTTCCCGTCATTAATTTCCCTTGACCATTATCCTATATAAATTTTATTAAATATTCATTTTTACTCGTGTCAATCTATGACATGCAAAACTTCATGCATTCGTTCGAAAACGCAAAAATACGTTCTCGTATTGTTTTTTTTATTATTTTTTTTCAAGTGCGTTCACCCCTCGCAAGATATTCATAAATGCTTATGCAAGTGTACGCAATTCGCAAATCAGCATAAATCAAACATCTGAAAACGTGAAACCTCTTGTCCCTCTGATTTCAAATTTATAACATGTTATAACATATTATAACATATTATGTCATATATAAATTATCTCGTATGTGCCCATGTACTTGTGTTGTACTAATAACCATATATAATAACCATATATAATAACCATATATTATAACCATATATTATAACCATATATTATAACCATATATAAATATATAAAAACACTGTAATTAATAATAACTTGTAATGTACTTTAATGAAACTGTAATTAATAATAACTTGTAATGTACTTCAATGAAACTGTAATTAAATGTAATGATTTAATTTATAATGTAAGAATGTACTTTAACAGAAGTGTAATTAAACAACAATAAGTGAATGTGAAGTAATCCATAATCGCAATTATAATTGTAATAGACCAAAACGAAAATGTGCTCAGTGGTGTACTTAAATTGTACCTATGTACTATTACGAAATGATATCGTCTTCACAAATGAAGACTCGGCAAAAATATACGATTAGTTTTTATTTTTATTTTTTTTTATTTTTATTTGGAATCTTTCAAACATCTGATCATGTGTTTAACCCTTTCACTCACTGGGTGGACAATTGTATAGCTGAAAAATAAACCATATTTATTCTTATATAACCACACATAAAGGCAAATTTCTTTTTTACCCTATGTCATAATTCGTGAGTGAAAGGGTTAAAAGGGGGAAACTTAACCTTCAACTGTCTTCCCCCAAACATTTAGGTTTATATAGCACTTCATTATAGCACTTCATTATAGCACTTCATTACGACTCCTTTGTTAGCAGCCTCGCTGCGAGGAGGGGGCAGAGGCCCCTTGCCTCCTTAATTTTTTAGATTCCGGCCTGAGCCATGGTCGAAAGAGGTCGAACCTCTACCCTTGTAAATTCAGAGCACTAACTGTAAATTTTTAAGAAGTAAATTAGAGTAAGAGAAACTTTTTATTTTTCCCCTTGAGTTGGGCTATCTTCAGAAGAACTTAGTCAGTTAAGTCGATAAGTTATAAAAGAAAAATCGATAAGTTTAGTACCAAGAGAAAGTATCAGAGTATTATAGCAAGAGAAGAATTAATAATCGTCGACCCATAAAGCGAGAGAAAGAGACAACCCAAGCACCATAGAAGATATTGGCATAACAGTCTGGCGAGTCTGTAGCCAAGAGTTTAACAAGAGGCGACCGAAAAGAATTAGAATGTTATAGAAGAAATATCCGTTGCTGCCTCCTAACTAGAACCCCCGTCGATCCGAACCACCCAAGGGCCATAGACGGAGGGGTTAACATATATATATATATATATATATATATATATATATATATACATACCTTAACTTAATATATACAAGCAATGACGCATCAATCAGCTTAGTTATCATATCGCCTTGGGACAACAATGGCTCTTCCTCTTCTAGATTTTCCAACATAAATACAAAGTATATTGTTTTTTGTGACGAGGGCTTGGTGGGCCGCCACTGCCCCTTACATAGCTTAGGATGGCCTCATTGTATTCAGTTAACAAGTTTTAATTTTTTTCTTAGCCTGCGCAAGGAAGCCTCTACCTCCTATTAGCTAGCTGGGAGTTAGGGCTTGGTTTACAAATCCTTCCAAGGAAGACCTATTTCATAGCAACCATCTTTAAATCCAATACCATTTTCAAATTGTTTTAAAATCTCCCTGTTCACTGTACTTGCCCCTTTCTCCTGCTTGTCCATTATGCCAATGGATTTAAGGTCCCAAAAAGCTTTCAAATGCCTTTCCAAATCATGACTATTCTCTCAATCTTAACAAAAAAAAAGAGCTTCAACCTCCATTCCATTGCAATAGCTACGATTGAGCATCCAGCCTAGCTTGCTTTCAATAGCTATGGGATCTTGAGATATGCGAACAAAAATTACCAGTGAAGTCCCAATAATAATCAACTCCGATCAAAAGCTAAATCTCGTCGATTCCTTCAAACTTATTCTTGCCCAAATCAATTTCTCTAACTTGTAATTCTTGGATACATGCCATTTCTAAACAAATAGTGACTAGAGCACAAAGTTCTTCAATCTTTATAGTTTGGACCTTAAGTCCTTGATAGTGGAACTCTTGGTAACAGCCCCAACCAGAATTTTTACTTTCATAATCTTGGTTCTGTTCTGAACTGAACTCTCAAACCCCCACATTTTCATATTTTCGCTCTTCAGTACTTTTAATTTCAAATTTCTGGAAGTTTTGATCTTGGTAAAGTTACACTAGCTGCCAATATCAAACAACACTCTTACAATAGGGTGTGTCAATTTTAGGGAGCAGAGTGAAATCTTTAGATTTTCAAAGACTAGTGACCAAATGATGCATTTTTATGTGCTAAATCGAAATATGGCTTTAAAATCCAGATGTGACCACTCCTAGCTACTTATATTTGAAGTCGAAGTTTACGAAAAATCAGCAATTTTTGCAAGTATTTTTTTTTAGTGTATATAACTACATTTTACATACATTACATACAATTAAAGACATTTTGATTGTATTTCAATATTAAAACTTAGAAATATAGATAGGTTTCTTGAACTTTGCCAAGGATGCCATGTCTGCCTTGCTCTTGTTCCTGGACATGAGCTCCCTACTGGCCACCTGGCCACTGATGTACGACGTACGTCTCCCTCCTCTCTTGTGAGTAAACATGTTGTGCTGCTTCAGTTGTCATCATTACAGACCTCTCTACTGACTGTGTGTGTGAGGGCCATGCAGGAATTTCTCTTAGTCTATCCAGAAACTCCTTGATTGCAGCAGTGGTGAGGGAGCAGGTCAGAGGAGGCTCAGTCACGCCAGAGTTCCAGTCAATAAGCTCCGAGAGTTTGGTGGCATCTGGGTTGATGTCAGGAGTCTTCCTGGGTCTGACACTGCAGTCTCCTACCTGTGTGTCCTCATCTCCTTCACCTCTGATTTCCAGTATCCTCTTCACTGCCTCCCTCCTCTCCTCCTCCACCTCACTGCACAGCATGGCCTGGAGCACAGCCTCAGAGTGTGCATACCAGGCTGATCTCTTCACTGTAGGCATCACTATTCCGATCACTTCCTTCTTCTGACTTCTGAGCAGCTCCAGCTGGTACAGTACATGCCTGGGACCCTCCACCCAGCTGTGATTTAAATTGATGTTGAACCAGTTTGGCATGTACAGTAGACTCCCACTATGAATTCCACAATTATCCTCAGATTCTTCAGGTTCCTACCCTTCAGCCCATGTTTGGAAATCCACAATCTGCAGAACCTTAGAGCCGTGGTGAGCCACCTACTGTGACAGACTGGCCCAATCTCCAGGAGAGCTTGACTCTGAGGTACCTCTCCCAATCTGATGGCAGTGATGATTCTGTAGCCATATGATTGGTCTGTGCTGAGGTCCTTGACTACCTCCTGACTGAGATGGGGTAGAGGAGGACCAACAGTGATCCTTGTGAAGTTTGGGTTGATCTCCAGCTCAGTGGCAGTGTCTAACATCTTCCCTAGGGGCCCAGACCACTTGTTGTTGCTCAATGTCTTGCCATCCAGTGCAGTCACCAGGTGTCTGAAACTCAGCTCCACAGTATGCGAGTCACAGACAATCCACACCAACTTCCTGCTAAGCTTGGCCTCCACACAATGCACTACTCCTCCCTCCCAGCCAATATTCACATTAGTACTGTCACCTCCTATGGCCAAAAGGGTCTGGTCTGCTCCTCTCTCTCTTAGCCAGTTCACCAGATGATCAGCAATGACCTCAGCATGACTTCTCTCCTCTGGTACAAAATACCACAAATATTTCCCACCTGGTTCATTGCACACTGTGTAGTGTTCTTCCTTAATGAGGTCAGGAAACTGCCTGTCACTGCCCTCAGCTTCCACCATCACTTTGGTGTCATCTCTTTTCCCATCAAAGAAGATACAGGTGATGCCATTTTCCCTAATCTCTTCATCAAACTTCTTGACCAGCTCCTTAGTCAGTTTCTCCTGAGCCCTCCTCACCTTGTTGTGGTCAATCACCAGTGCTGTGTCAAACTCTGTGATAAGACCAGCATCAATCCAGGCAGCAGTGGCAATCGCTGCAGTCTCTCTCAGCCCAGTGTGATGTCTCAAGCTAGCCAGAGCTATGTTGATGATATCTTCAGTGTTGTATTTCTTCTTCTTAGCCACAGGCAAGAAAGAAGTTGTCCCTCTAGTATGAAGTCTTCGTCCTCCTCTCTCCTCCCTGCCTCCTCCAGTATATCTCTAGTCTCCTCCAACTCCATCTCCAGCAGTGACTCCTCCCTCAACTCCTCTTCTTTCTTGGCTGACTCCTCTGCCTTCCTCCTCCTCTTCTCCTCGGCCTTCCTTCTCTGCTCTTGTCTCTGCAGCACTGCTTCCTGTCTCCTGGTCTCAGCGTGATCAGCTAGACCCATCTGGTGTGCCCCCACACTTCCCACCTTTTCTCTCTGACCTTTAATGAGGGCAAGTTCCTGCACTGGTATCTTCTGCTCGCTCCTGCAGCTGCAGTCAATGTGAACCTCATTGTTGCAGACAGGGTTGCACCCAAGCTCACTGCAGCTCCTGATCACACAGTGACAGGTCAGGATGTCCACCAATTTGTCCAGTTTCATCATGAACCTATCTTTGACCTCTAGCTTCACATTGCCAATGGACACCTTCACTGCCTCATCCCACAGTGCCTTCACTTTAGCCCTGATCCTGACCTCAGTGTTGATTACAGGTCCTGTGAATAGAGCGTTGGCCTTTCTCCACTGAGCCAGTAGCCCTGGAACAATGCCGTTGTTAATCAGGTCATTAACTGGGTAATTCCTCCTGTCTTCCTCACTCATCTCTCTCCTCAACAAACCATACCTCAGCAGATCTCTGGCTGTGGGCAGCTCAGCAGGGGAAGTTCCCTTCCAGTCCCCACCAAATGACTTAGGTGACAACTTGATTTGCTTCGGGTTCTGATTTCTTTCTGACTCATCCTGTGGACCTGTGAACAAAAGAAATGTCATTGAAATTTGGATAGGCCTACTGATTACGATTACATAAAATTAAGTTAATTGAAATTCTTAATATCTTCCTATAAGCTCAGATAAAAGGTTGTGTTGTTATAGGTACAAGACTTAATTATTCAAAGTAATGACAATTTCATATATCTATCATATCAAAATATACAGAAAGTTTGGGTCACACATAACATTTCGAATAATTTGAATTACACAATATTTACATTACGAAGTAATCAAAATTGTCAAAAAGGAGGGAAAACACATGCATTCACAATCAAAACTCCAGTATTTGTGACTATGTGAAACTTAGAAACCATACTGCACACCAAAAATAACCAAAGTTGACCACACATATCAATGGCACATTGATATACAGGGTGTCCATAAATGATTACCCTGATTAAAGCATGCTATAACTTTTAAATAACACTCGTATTCAAACAGTTTTAATCATAAGTAGATAAACATACAAAGTTTTGATACATAGTTAATGAACTTAATAAGCTTCCACATGTGCATTATCCTCATCAATGCTGTTCAAAATGTCAATAGCGAATTGTTCACGTTTTGGACGGTCATCAGGCTTCAGTTCTTGAACAATTTGAACCTTGTAGGCGTGTAACTTCAAACGTTTGTGTAACACCTTGTGCACCGTAGACTTCGGTATCTTTAGTTGGCATGAAGCTTGTCTCACCGATTTCCTTGGTGACCGTGTGAAAGCAGTTTGAATGTTTTCCACCGTCCCATCGGAAACTGATGGTCTACCACTGCTCTTTCCCTTTTCCACGTTTCCAGTTTCCAAGAATTTTTTCAGCCACGACTTAATCAACTTCACATCAGGTGGATTCTTTCCATACTTTTTTCTGAACCTTCGCTGAACACTGACAGGAGATTTTGTTTCTGCAAGCCACACAACACATTGTGCCTTCTCTGTCACAGACGCCATCTTAACTGAACAGCTACTACAGCGCTCCTAGCGGCGAATGCGGTAGACGAAACACACCAGCACAGAAACTCTATGCGTGTACGAGATCACCTGTAAAAAGAAAATGGATGTAAGATTCGTCATTAAAACATGAGAGCATACTGTTTTCAGGGTAAACATTTATGGACACCCTGTACAATGCTGCAGTCATATTTAGGTTATATTTCAAACCTTTATGGTCAAATATAAGTAGGTAAATGGCTTTTTTAAACAACACTAAAGATATTTCTAAGTTTGCCTGGTAATATGACATCATTTGAGCATTAGTAGTTTTTGAATTGTTGACTTTACTAAAATCGACACACTCTACTCTTCCAGTGGCTTCTCCAGTATTACAAACAATAATCTCCAGCAGTTTGTAATAACCCCCTTTATTCTTATTCCCCTTTATAGCACTGCCATGTGCCACTGATGTTTTCACATAATAATTGCTGATGCCGGCCATTGCATTTTTACGCAAAATTTTAAACTTGCAAAACCTTGCTCTGCGTGACCTTTCAAAAAACGCTTAAAACATGCTGCAAACTTATTTACCCTGTTCTTTCTCTCTTCTCTCTTCTCTTCAGCGCCTCAGCCACATCACACTCATATGACTTGTGGTTGCCTTCACAAAATATGCAATCTTTACTTCCTTTTAAATTACTCTCAGGGGATGCATGTAACGCTGACACTGTACCTGGGCTATTCCTTTTGGTAGAGACTTTGGCGCTTTGCCTGTCTTTGTCCCATCGTTCAATATCCAACCTTGCAAACTCGATTTCCTCTCGTCTTGCTAATTCAGTGCCTAAATGTCTTAACAGCTCCTCAATGGGAATGCACACATGCTCTGTAGAGTGTCTCCTACTCAATTATCAATTAAAAAAAATGAGCAGTCAATTTAGACTTCAATATGGGAACCAACATTACACCATACCTTTTTATTTCTGTACCCAAGTTGCTCAGAGACCTCGTTCTAATTTCAAATTCATCATTTAACGATCGTAACTCTTTACATGATTGGATTTATTAACCGGAGCTATAGCTAAAAGTTTGCGGAGGTGGCTTTCAATTAAGATCTCTGGCTTACCAAACCGTTTCTTTAACATATCCCAAGCCACATAATACTTATTCTCTATTAAAGCTAATCCTGCCATTGACTTCGCTGCCTCTCTTTCCCAGGAGATTGCAGAGATTGCAAGTAATTAAACTTTCCCACAGCACTTAATGCCTGACTAGAATAAACAGCTGACTGGAAACTGTCTGCCCATACTTGTCATTCTTGAATACTCCCAGGAAATGTTTTGAGTAGAAGCCTTGGTAACTGAACTGCGCAGCTGTCAGCCTTAACTTCATTAACACTGCTTGGTGAGAGCTATGTTTCATTATTAGACCTGGCATACATATATATATATATATATTTAGGGTGCTCCGAAAATTAAAAGATGTTGAAAAATGCTCATAAAACCTTTGCTCCCCGGGCTTCTTCTCATTCTTTTATATCATATTAATGCCAGAAAAAAATATTAGCTACATTGAAACATACTAAGCCTTGCCACCAGGCAGATGAAAAATTATGCTTTATTGAATTAATTTATTATACTTAATACTTACATTTTTTTAATTTTTTTTCAGATTTACCTATCATAAATAGCGTATCTATTAAATAAATCGTAGTTTTACTTGAGTTTATATAAACTTAAATAAATAATTATTACAAAATTTAATACTTATTTTTTTGTCAAGAAGAGCAATAATTAATTACTTTTCAGTATCAGACAGAAACGGTAATAATAATGAAGATGATCCAAATAAAAAATCAAAGGATAATTCAAATATTTCCTTAAGAAAAGATGATATAATATGGCTAATAGAAAAGCCTATCGAAAAACTCTCTGATGTTCGAATCCCAAAAGATGGACCAATGAAGAAAGAGAAATTTAGAAATTTTAACGGTACAACTGCTGAAAAAGTATTAGAAGATACAGAAAAGCAGTGAATGAAATCAGGAATCGAAACACAACGTAAAGATAAAGTCAAGAAAAAGATTTTAGACCTTTACGAGAATTATTATAGGACACTCCAAAAAAGAAAGGTTCCAATTCCAACAAGGTAAAGGAAGAAAATTTTGTTAGAGACCTTGACTCCTATTTTTTTTATTGCCCATAAAGATGCTGAACGCAGAGTTCAAACTGATCGGTTGAGGACGACAGAACAGAAAAAAGAGGATATTGATTTCATAAATGCAATGAAAGAGGGTAGAAAAGTTCTTTTGGGATCCGAAGATAAAAAGTATTCAAAAAAGGTTCAAGCTAAAAGGAATAGGGAAGAGAATTTCACTTACAGAATGGAGACAAACATGCGAAAAAGAGAGCTACAAGAGGCTTCAACTAGCGAACTTAACGATGAGATAAACATTGCTGATGAAGATTATTTAGAACTAGATGATAGTGATAATGATGAAAATGTGATTTCAAATTCTGGTAAAAAATCAAAAAGAAAGCGTTCGAAAACGATCACACGAACTTCCACGAAACCCATTCAAAAGTAAAAAAATATCTTGCAGAAAGAGCTGTGAAGCTCATTCAAGATTACTCAAATAACATTACCAAGGACGAGCCCCAAAGACAGTACATGCTTCAGGTTGTGGAGCGTCACAGGAAACTAATTCCTGATTTCAAGAAAAGGACACTAAACCATCTTCTGTAAAATCAAAATAAGATCAAAACGGACTGTTTATAACTGCCAAAAGGATGAGGCCCACTCCTACTAAAACAAAAATAAACCTGATGGCTACAGTTATAAACAATTATGCAGGAGTGAGGGGGCATAAACCTCGGTAAAGGCCAATCTTCATCTAATTTCCCTAGAAATAAGAAGAAATACCAAATTTTAAGCTCGTCTTTGTTTTTTTTTTTTGGCACATAGACTATACTTATACTATATCAATGCTTTGTATTTTTAAATCAATTCTAATTAACCCTAATTTATTTTTATGAGGTTTATGTAACTTAATCTTAAGTAATAATACCTACAAATCAGACCTAATTGCATAATTCGAAAATCACAAAACCTCAATTTTACATGAGGCTGGTGGCAAGGCTTAATATGTTAGGATCGAGCTAAAAATTCCCAAAAGTATTCAGAAGCATGATAGCAATGAGAAAATAACGGGAGCAAATATTCAAAATCATGTTTTTTTTGGAGCACCCATATATATATATATATATATATATATATATATATATATATATATATGAAATGAAAATGAAAATGAAAAGGTTTATTGGCAGACTATAGTCCATATGATAAATATTATTAATACAATGACACTTCACATACTAAGGATAAAAATATATACATACAATTGATTAGAAATAATACAGTAATGTCGAAGTTAAATGGAGCTACAGACAAATGTTTTCGTACCAAGAAGTCCATAGCTTAGGCCTTAGAGGATAAACGGCAGGACTCATGGATAGCTTGGATAATCGGGTTGGTCGATTTTTTAATTCTTTGCATTAGACTGTATTGAGCACGGCTTGTTACTTCCGGGAAACTCGGAACATTGCGGGTGGCAAACATTTGCGAAGCTGAGCATCTCGGGGGTAATTTATGTAAGAGTCTAAAAGACCTGTTGTACAGCAAATTTAGAGTTCTGCCAGAACCTTTTTTATAATTCACCCAGAGTTGCTGTCCGTATATATTACTGCAGAAAGTGCGAAAGAGAGTGTCTTTAGCTTCACTTGTACAGAACCGAAAGTTCCTTATAGTCATATTCGCTTTAGCACAAAGGCTTCGAGATTGTTTTTTTATAGCTGAGTCATCACTCAAGGAGCTGGTGATAGTTTGACCCAAATACTTAAACTCTTGTACTTCCTCAATTATTTCACCTCTCATTTTAAACCTAATGTCAGTTGGCTGATTACAGCTTTTAGGATGAAATTGCATAACCTTAATTTTTGTAACATTAAAAAGAATATCATGTTTCTGCGAATACACTTCGCAGACTTTTAGTAGCCGATCCAGACCTTTAACAGAGGGACTTATTAATACTATATCATCGGCATAATCTAAGTTATTTATCCTTGTGTTATCTACACAACATTACACTGTTGCCTCATTAAGTGAAGCAATTAATCCGTCAATATACACATTAAACAGCATAGGGGAGAGCAAGGAGCCTTGTCTCACCCCGCAAGAGGAGCCAAAACATTCGGATAGAACATTGCCCCACATAACGGTAAAAGATTGGTGGGATATCAAAATTTCAATAAATGTAATATGTACATGGGAACCTTCCTGTCTTCTAGTTTTGCAAATAAAATATTGTGGTTCACTCTATCATATGCCTTACTTATATCTACGAAACAGCTATAAATAGTTGAATTACTGTCAATGTATTTAGATATTGTTTCTTTAAGTACACAGATACACAGATCAGTTGAGTGGGACCTTTTAAAACCAAACTGATTAGGAGATGTCCATAGGTAATCATTTAATCGGAGTAACAAGAGTTTTCCTAGTAGTTTCGAGAAGCAGGAGGCGACAGCAATAGTCCTGTAATTATTGCTGGACAGAATGTCTCCATACTTATTTTTGACCAGGGGCAAAATATATACCCTCATGAACTCTGCAAGGATAGGGCTATGAGCAAGCATGGCTGATAAGAGCAATGATATATGCAGACATACTACGTCAATGACATATTTTAAGTGCTCATTCGATATGTCATCTACCCCTGACGCAGAACCAGTCTTTAACTCTGATTAACCTCTTTACTTCAGGAACTGATATCAAAGTATTTTCCCTTGTCCCTCCCACAAGCGTTTCGCTGCAATCCATCTTAAGATTATCCCTACTCACACTGTTAAGAATGTTAGAGTAGTGGTTTTTTCCACAGCTTTGCAATTTCATCCTCCCCCGACACCCTATCGATTGTCGGAGGGAGGACACTTTGACACTCGTTTGATTCTTAACAAATTTCCAAACTTTGTTATTATCGTTATTTATGCGAGCTTCACATGCTTTTCATGCTCGAATAGACTCTTCTTCCTATTTACATCGCCTTATGGCCGCCTTATACTGACCCCTACTTCTACACATATTCATGTATACTGGTCCTAATCTGGGTCTACCATGAATGCACCACAAATCATAGACATCTTTCGATTCCCTCTTCAGGGGGGCAATAAAATCATTCCATCCAGGAATAATCTTAGTATGATAGTTGTAAGATTTAATCAGGGGGCTTCCTGCTTCTCTTAACAGGGATACTATCTACTATAATACCTATCTATGAGTTTACAGTGAGAATCATTTGAGCAAGGATTATTACAGGCAAGATGCAAAATTTCTAAGTTATTAAAGAGGTGACCTGTTCTGTCTTTGTATTCTATTCTCTGTTGCATATTAACATTAGACCAATGGACACGATTATTCTTACCTATTGAATTCTTGCTATGTCGTGTTGCACATAAATTGGAAAAATTAATTAATAGTTCTAATGGTCTATGATCAGAAAGAAGGAAATCATGCAGAATATGAACTCTAACAATTCGAGCCTTTAGATTATTATTAGTGAGACAATGATCAATCCATCTGGTGGTACCACTCATATCACTAACGTATGCAAAATTACCACTGGTTACCCCTAATACATCTACATCACTTATACTTAATTTGGGCGACTCGCACATGTTACCCAATTCTACAAAGAATTCCGAGTTCACATGCGGGTTAAAGTCCCCCATTATTATACAGTGAGAATATTTGGGGTTATCTGATAATGACTTAATTTTATACAACAAATCAATGTATTCATCTAGATTACTGCCGTTGTTGTATGGTAAATAGCAGTTTACAATTAATATGCAATCATTGTTCACTTGTAATTCAATGTCTAACAACCTTACATGATCGCTTGTTAAAAATGTTATGTTTAGACAAATTTTTCCTTATTTCCTTATTCCCTTATTCCTTTGTTGCCTGTCCCGTGCATCACATGTGATACACGAGGCACTAGGCTGCGACGCTTGTGCATCACATATGATGCACATTTCAGATATTTTTAATGCTTTATTTTTACTTCAAACGGATGAAAAGTAAGCCTTCTTTGATGCAGAAAGTATGAATTAGACTGTGATCTTATGCATTTGAGTATCATATATGATGCACAAGGCGTATAAAGTATACGTGATGCACAAGCAATTTTCTTTGAATTTTCTTTAGTTCATGCTCTATCCTGATTGGTTTGGTCACTTCTCTTTTTTCAGTAACACCAAGCAGCGACATTGCTACTGATTTTGTATATGGTGATAGCTTAATGTCCTTTACACTGTAAAACTTATTGAAAAAGATCCCGCCTTTTATTCGGTTGTAGTCTAATATTACTACTGGCTTTGAAACTGATTGACCTTGACATGTTCTTTTATCAATTTCCTTTAGATTAGGCCCATGAAAAGTTGATATCATGAAGACTTCTCTCTTATCCTGAAACTTCATTATTCTAATTCCGTCCTTATTTAGTGCTCCTTTTACTTCTCCTTTTATCAGTTTTGCAGATTTTATTGTAGCCGGTATTCCACTTCTATTTCTTTTCATAGTCCCACAGTATTCTGTATTTTTCTTTTTCAAATAATTTGCTAAATCAATACTGCTGTACCAATTGTCAGCGACTGAAATTCTGCCCTCATTCAGCAATGCTTCAGCCAATTCAACAAGAAAGAATGATTAGTGCAAAAGCAATGATTAGTGTAGAAAACACTTTTAGATAAAAAAAATAGTATTCTTGAGTGTGCTTCACGTGATGCGCAGAACGTACGACTAATAATTACTAGTTTTATTGCTCTGTGCATCAAATGTGATACACGCTTTTTTATTGCTGGTCAGACACCCTAATACTCCTATAATACTAACACTTTTCACATTTTTCACTTCTTGCAACCATACTTCCTCATACCCAAAAATTGTCTCAGTAAACCCTAAGGAAAACCCTTTGGACAAGCAAAGGGTTAAGAAAGCAACACCACTAAAAGGTCTACTGTACATTAATTAATTTGACAAGTCTACTGCTGATGACGCATGGTACATAAAGTCATCATGGATGGTAGAGAGGAATTTTAGCTCTTGCTTAGGTAGCCAGTGCTCTTGCAGAAGTATCAAATCTGCACTGCCACAGATTTTATGAACATCTACAATTGAATTCCTCACTGTCCTTACGTTATATGAGACTATTTTCAACAAGTTATCCGCCACGACCGAGAAAACTTATTAATCTGATTATTATTATACACAGTACAAATTTCAGGCATTACCGTTAGGGCGCCTATTATTATTATTATTATTATTATTTTGCCTGGTATCAAATCTCCTGGAAAAGTGAATAAACTCCTTAACATCAATACCTTCTGGCCACTGACTCATATTGTACGGGTTGAAATGCGAATTTACACCTTCAATTATTACTTTAAATGAGTTATAATACGGAGATTTTGTGTTTAGTTTATTAACTATCAATATACTGTGTTCACCACCAGACCTCTTCCATCATGTGTCGAATATCGCTTCCCTCGTTTGAGAGCTGAATTCGCGACACAAAGAGGGTGAGATTCCTCACCAGTGGCCTTGCCGCGCTGACAGGTTGAGGAACCCTCTTGGAGAGCGGCTGTTAACTGTGACCCACCCGTCCTCTTCCCTCAATCTCCCTGAGGCAGGTTCGCCTGCCTGGGGGATGGGTGGCACGACCTTGGGGGAATAGGAGGCCTCTCCCCTACTCTGTGGCTTGGTGAGGGTCTGTCAGCGGTGTTTATATCCTGACGGACGCGCGTGCCCCTCCTTCTTCGGTGGGAGGGGGCGGAACTGGACGCCGAGCGAGGCGTTTGAGTAATCGAACGCCTCTCACCTTCAGTGGAAGATAAGGAAGAGGGCAGTGATGCCTCGTCTCTTGGCATCGGACAGTCCCTATTCCTCATTGTGAAATCGGGAGCAGGAGTCCTTTCCTGAACGGGAAGGAAGTTGACCGCATCCCCTGCATGCTGCGTTTCTTACCCACATTCAGGGAGGGAGTTGGGGGAGGGGATTTCGTTTCCATCGCTGCCCGACGCGCTTCTTGGGGTTTTGACTTGCTGAACAACTTCCGAGTAACTGGGCTTTGGGAAGAGCGACTCTTTCAACGCATCTACCTCTGATCGGAATTGTTCTAGCGAAATTGCATTTTTCTGATTTGACATCACGTGTTGGTGTTTCAGTTCAACTAACGACTTTTGTACCTCATTGTACTGTTTGAGGTTGGAGTGAAGATGGAGGGAACGCCGATAGGGGTCCCACTTCTCGTCCCTTTAAATAATAGTTCAGATACCACCGGTTCGATGCTCAGGCATCTTTTCACATTAATTATTATGTAACTATTACTAGCTATGACACATAAAAGTATGTACGCGGAGTCACTGTATGATTATAACGTAATGAAACATACATTTCCCGCGGTCACCATCAAAAACTTTTACTATTAAACGGAAGATTCGTAGTGTAGACGGTGGGGGTGTGCCGGGAGGAGAAGGAGAAGAAGATGCTGGTAGGAGTGCCCACGTCTTGTCCTTTTAAATCACGTTCCAGATACCACCAGCCCCATGCACAACCATCTTTTCACATTAATTATCACGACACTATATGATGATGATGTGTGTATATATATATATATGATACACACAGACCGTGCATGGAACAAGGAACTCTTCTAGGAAAATTAAATCCACTATAGTCCGAATAAGTAATGGTAAATGACAAATACTATAGTTTTTTCTTTTTCATGATGCTAGCTAGCCTGACGTGGGCAACGGGTCACTCGCAAAGAGGTCCCAAAAATATAGCTTCCCTCACCAGCTATCTGCAAAACAGATAGGATCCAGCTTTGGGACAGGATCTAGAGTTTAAAGCAGCCTAGCCCAGCTACATTTAGAACCTCAATATAAGCAAAAGACTCGATGCCTTCACGTCAGATTGAATACATCAAAGAAAAGGGTTAACTATTATATTTTTAGCCAAAAACCAAAACGTAAACCTCAACTGGCAGAATTGAGCGTCCACTTTTCAAGGCACATAACATGTGTTGTTCATCCTTCCACACAATAAAGAAAGTGGTAGGTAGATAAATGGGTACCCTAGGTGGCCTAGTGGTTAAGACGCTGGGCTGCTCATGGGGCGTGGTTCGGATTCCACGTTAAACTGTAGGTCTAAGGTGGAGTGAAAAGCTTGACCTTCGTCAGAATGAACAATTCGGGCGGAAGCTAACCAAAGGTAACCAAAGGTATAGCGCCTCGGTGGTGTAGTGGTTAGCGACGCTGACTACGAATCCATCGGCCCCGGGTTCGAGACCCGACGGCAGCCGGCGCGCAGCAAAACCCAGCTGTTCATCCTTCCACACAATAAAATAAAGTGGTTGGTAGATAAATGGGTACCCTAGGTGGCCTAGTGGTTAAGACGCTGGGCTGCTGATGGGGCGTGGTTCGGATTCCACGTTAAGCTGTAGGTCTAAGGTGGAGTGAAAAGCTTGACCTTCGTCAGAATGAACAATTCGGGCGGAAGCTAACCAAAGGTTATGGGATGAATTTCACAATTAAATACGTGAAATGAATGATGTAAACCACAAGGGTTTCTTTTTCCTTGTGGGTTTACATTATATATATAAGTTATATATATATATATATATATATATATATATATATAGGCTAAAGACTCCATCATTCTCAGGTTTGTTTCATTTTGTAAGGTGATTAAAATGCCGGTTCCTAAGAACACTCTTTTCTCTACAATTATATATATATATATATATATATATATTTTCGCCTTTCTGTCTGTCTGTCTGTCTGTCTGTCCTTTATGCAAGCGCAAACCGTTTGACCTAGAGCTACCAAATTTGGCACGGGAACCTCTTATGGGATGAAGAATGTCAACACAGAGTCGGTCAGCCTGTCTGTTTGTCTGTTTGTATTACGGGCGGCAATGTGGAGCGCAAGATTTTCATGACTGTTCTTTTCTATAGTTTTATTGACCAAATAATTGAACCGACGGTAATTGGGAGTTCAATTATTTGGTCGGGGGGGGGGGGGGGGGATATCTGATCAGATTCAGAAATCTTGACACAATGTGAAGCTCAAAATTTTCACGGCTGCGTTCTTTTCTGTAGTTTAGCCTGTCTGTTTGTCTGTTTTTCTGTTTGTGAAATTTATCCCGGGCAGTAATGGTGGAAGGGTGGGGGTGGGGGAGAGGGGTGGGGGTGATGGGGGAGGGGTGGGGATAATGGGGAGGGGTGGGGATAATGGGGGAGGGGGTTAGCCCAAAGTTGCATAAAGGGGGGTGAGGGGGTTTGGGGGGGGCCATTCAGTTGACAACCGGGCATTCAATTAACCCGGGCAACGCCGGGTACCTCACCTAGTATACATATATATACAGGGTGGGCCGTAAGTTTCCATACATAGGAAAAATAAACATTTTTTTATGGACAACCATTTTTATTTATATAATATGCTCTACATGGTTGCCATTGTTTTGAAAACACATTTCAATACGTGTTCCCCACTGTTGATGAACACGCATTAGCACAGTTGACGTTATGCTTGTAATGGCGTTGGTGATACGTTCCTTTAGATGATTTATGTCTCGTATCTTTTCCTGATACACCATGGCCTTCAAGTGCCCCCAAAGATAGAAATCAAGGGGGGTGAGATCTGGGGATCTGGGAGGCCACTCCACAGGACCACGCCGACCAATCCAAGCATCCGGAAACTGCTGATCCAAATACCGACGCACGTGAAGACCATAATTTAAATTTTCCTATGTATGGAAACTTACGGCCCACCCTGTACAAGCAATGCTGCATTAATCAGCAAAGCCAAATCGCTTTGGGATAACAATGACTCTTCCTCTTTTAGATTTTCTAACTGCAGAAAATTCATAAAAACTGTAATGATACACGAAATATGGAAAATATTTAACAAGTATGCGTATTAGAAATCATAAAGTACATACATATAAATGTAACAGAGTTGAAAATAGATTAGCAAATAATCAGAGAATGCGTAATTATGATTAAAAAAAATAGTTTTTATAAGACTATCACTGCGACAATAGGAGAAGAAGATTAGTTAAGCTAAAGAACGTCAGATGTATTGTTCAAAAATTTCAAAAATCTGCTGGCAAATGGAGTTTCGGCTGACAAACTCATTTGCTACTGCCACGAAGGCAAGCTTGTGCATTTCATGGGTGTGTACGTTTAATGTTTTAAAAAAATTGGTTCTCAAATCTGCGTGTTATTGCAACCGTAAGGAGTTCAATATGTAGTAAATTAGGACCCTTATTAGGGTGTCCCATTTATGACCTTTTTTTCAGATCCATTGAACATACCTTTTTTCCTTTTAGAAATGGTTCACTTTTACTAAATATATAAAAAAAGATTCAATTTAACAATTTTGGGGTCCCCGACCCACCCCGGGAAGTGCCCCCCCCCCCTGCAAATGCTAGAAATACCCACCATTTTTTGTATTGTAATCAACTTATGGCTTTTTTTTCAGATTTTTTTAGCATAGCTTCTAATATACTATTTCAGAAATGAAGCCTTATATATATATATATATATATATATTATATATAACAGTATTTTTGCGCACACCTACAGGTCGCTACAATTGGTGTAGAACAATGCGGTTTTCACCATTCGATGCGTCTTTTTATTGTGCAGTGCCCATGCTAAAAAGAAATTCCCTAACATAAATCCTTCCCCCCCCTTTTAGGGGTACAGTTCTTCCCATTTCTTCATTTTTAATCATAATTTTGGCACAAAATGGGGGAGGGGTGGGGTAATGGGGGAGGGGGTGAGGTTAATGGGGAAACTCAGAAAAATAGATGCGATATATATATGTAACCAAAAAAAATTAAAGTAAATCCTTTGCAAGGTGCCAGCCCCCTTCCCCCCTTGGGGGCAATGGGGGAAGGGTGGGGGTAAATGGAGGAGAGGGGTGGGGGAGGGGGTATTGGGGAGAGGGGTGGGGTAATGGGGGAGAGGGGTGGGGGAGGGGGTATTGGGGGAGAGGGGTGTGGGGGAGGGGGTATTGGTGGGAGAGGGGGTATTGGTGGGAGAGGGGGTGGGGGGGGGGTATTTGGGGGGAGGGTATTGGGGGAGAGGGGTGGGGAGGGGGTATTGGGGGAGAGGGGTGGGGTTAATGGGGAAACTCAGAAAAAAAAATTGGTGGGGTAAATGGGGGAGAGGGGTGGGGAGGGGGTATTGGGGGAGAGGGGTGGGGTAATGGGGGAGGGGGTGGGGTTAATGGGGAAACTCAGAAAAAAAATGGTGGGGTAAATGGGGGAGAGGGGTGGGGGAGGGGGTATTGGGGGAGAGGGGTGGGGTAATGGGGGAGGGGTGGGGTTAATGGGGAAACTCAGAAAAAAATGGTGGGGTAAATGGGGGAGAGGGGTGGGGAGGGGGTATTGGGGGAGAGGGGTGGGGTAATGGGGGGGGGGTGGGGTTAATGGGGAAACTCAGAAAAAATAGATGCGATATATATATGTAACCCAAAAAAAATTAAAGTAAATCCTTTGCAAGGTGCCAGCCCCCTTCCCCCCTTGGGGGTAATGGGGGAAGGGTGGGGGTAAATGGAGGAGAGGGTGGGGAGGGGGTATTGGGGAGAGGGGGGGTAATGGGGAGGGGGTGGGGTTAATGGGGAAACTCAGAAAAAAAAATTGGTGGGGTAAATGGGGGAGAAGGGTGGGGTATGGGGGTATGGGGGAGAGGGGTGGGGTAATGGGGGAGGGGTGGGGTTAATGGGGAAACTCAGAAAAAAAATTGGTGGGGTAAATGGGGGAGAGGGGTGGGGGAGGGGGTATTGGGGGGATGGGTGGGGTAATGGGGGAGGGGGTGGGGTTAATGGGGAAACTCAGAAAAAAAAATGATAACCAACATCGATTCCGGTCAGGAAGATCATGCTTATCACAACTAATGGAACACTTTAACAATATTATTGATGCACTCGAAACAATGAAAACTATGATTTGGCGGGCCGCAGGGCCCCCAATTACTGTCGGTTCAGTTATTTGGTCAATAAAACTATAGAAATGATCGCAGTCATGAAAATCTTCAAAACTGCTTCAAAACGTCTCCTTTTGATGGCAGCATGCATCCCTCTTGGCCACTTAGATCATCCTTTAATGCACCAAGCAAAGAGTCGAAGTTTGTTGGATTGTTTCTTAATACAGCTTTATTTTTATTCATTCTTACAATACCTCATAATTAAGCATATTTTATTTTCTAAATACCTGAAAAAAATCACAAAATGGTTAATTCCACAATAAACTCTTGCTATTGCGCCTTTCTTAGCTAAACTAAAAAAAGTCCCTTTCTTAGTTGAGAATTTGAGCCCCACTAACCTGATCAAATGCCTTTTACTGTACCTTAACCCATAGCATATTGAAATTGAATCTTTTTCAGATATATTTAGTATAAGTGGACCATTTCTAATAGGAAAAACTAGCAAAAGGTCGGCGCGTAGCGCCGATTTTGCTAGATCTGCGGTGCTTCGGCTGAATTGTGGGCCTACGGCGTATTTTATTTTGAACATCAGTAGCCCTTTATCTGGATATCATTCCTATTCCTCTCACCTTGGGCCTCAGTAATTGGGGTGCCTGCGGCCTTCCAGTTACTGGCAAACCAATTATTCATTCAATAAAACTACAGAAAAGAACGCAGCCATGAAAATCTAAAGCTTCACAAATCTTAATACAATGAGCTCGGATTTGAAGCCTAAGATTTTCATGACTGCGATCATAGTGGGGGAGGGGGTATTGGGGGAGATGGGTGGGGTAATGGGGGAGGGGTATTGGGGGATGGGTGGGGTAATGGGGGAGGGGGTGGGGTTAATGGGGAAACTCAGAAAAAAAAATGATAACCAACATCGATTCCGGTCAGGAAGATCATGCTTATCACAACTAATGGAACACTTTAACAATATTATTGATGCACTCGAAACAATGAAAACTATGATTTGGCGGGCCGCAGGGCCCCCAATTACTGTCGGTTCAGTTATTTGGTCAATAAAACTATAGAAATGATCGCAGTCATGAAAATCTTAGGCTTCAAATCCGAGCTCATTGTATTAAGATTTGTGAAGCTTTAGATTTTCATGGCTGCGTTCTTTTCTGTAGTTTTATTGAATGAATAATTGGTTTGCCAGTAACTGGAAGGCCGCAGGCACCCCAATTACTGAGGCCCAAGGTGAGAGGAATAGGAATGATATCCAGATAAAGGGCTACTGATGTTCAAAATAAAATACGCCGTAGGCCCACAATTCAGCCGAAGCACCGCAGATCTAGCAAAATCGGCGCTACGCGCCGACCTTTTGCTAGTTTTTCCTATTAGAAATGGTCCACTTATACTAAATATATCTGAAAAAGATTCAATTTCAATATGCTATGGGTTAAGGTACAGTAAAAGGCATTTGATCAGGTTAGTTGGGCTCAAATTCTCAACTAAGAAAGGGACTTTTTTTAGTTTAGCTAAGAAAGGCGCAATAGCAAGAGTTTATTGTGGAATTAACCATTTTGTGATTTTTTTCAGGTATTTAGATAATAAAATATGCTTAATTATGAGGTATTGTAAGAATGAATAAAAATAAAGCTGTATTAAGAAACAATCCAACAAACTTCGACTCTTTGCTTGGTGCATTAAAGGATGATCTAAGTGGCCAAGAGGGATGCATGCTGCCATCAAAAGGAGACGTTTTGAAGCAGTTTTTCTACCTCAAAAGAAAACAAATGCAAGGCCCTAATATTTCCAAAGAGGAAAACATTTTGAATGTTTTGAAAAAAGTTCAAACAATTTGGGAAAAGGCGGGCAATTCCATCAAAGGATGTCGTAAGACATAAAACCCCACGAACCATGCTACTAAACTTGATAAAATTACATGAAACAGTAATAAAGAGCAAAAAAGCTAAATGTTATGAAACCAAAAAACAAAGTTACTTGGGTCAGTTGAATGATCTGTATGATATTTCTACACAAAACGTATTTTATGAGATAAGAACGGATTCCCTAAGAACTCAGGAACAAATTAAAGAGGACATAAATTTCCTAGAAGACCAAAGAGGGGAGAGGAAGATGTGTCTTGGCCCTTTAGATAAAGCTTATGTGTCAAAAGTGCAAAGGAAAGAATTAAGATTCGATGAAGAAAGAAAACGACAAATGAAAGAAGATGAACGAAAATCATTGGAAAAGAGATCAGGCAATCCACCCATCACTGAAAGTGATGACACAGATAATTCTTCTGGTGAAGAATATTCTCCAGAACCCCGGCCAGGCCCATCAAAACCAAGACCAAGTAGTTTGCTTCAATCAACACTAGTATCAAACACAGCAAATCGTCTTGGACTCTCCATAAGGCAACGTACAGTTTTTGCATCAGTTGTCGCCGCAGAGTGTGGCAAAAACATAGAAGAAATGAGCATATCCAAAACTACTTCAGCTCGAGCAGCTACAATATCAAGAAAAAGAACGTGGCAGGACATCCAAGGTGATTTCGTTCCTCCCCAGTATGTTCTGATCCATTGGGATAGCAAAATGATCTGTAATTTATCAGGTGGAAAGGAGGAAAGATTGGCAATACTAGTTACTGGGGAAAATGATTTTGAGAAATTACTCTCCGTAGCAAAAATCAAAGACAGTACCGGATCACCTCAAGCAACAAGCGTGTTTGAAGCCGTCTCAGAATGTAAGCTAGAAGACAATGTGTATGGGCTAGTATTTGATACAACTGCCTCAAACACCGGATGGAAAAAAGGTGCATGCCAAAAGGTGGAAGAACTTCTTGGAAAAAAATTACTGTGGGTGGCATGCCGTCATCATATTTCTGAGAGAATTTTGGCTACTGTTTACATCAGTATATTTGGCAAAACTAATTCACCTGAAAATGAAGCCTTCAAGAACTTTAGAGAAATTGTTTGGAAAAATATTGACACTAAACTTCCTCACAGACACCTTGAAATAAAAGATGGTATTTAAGAGATATGAGAGAATCCAGCATCAGTTTCATGAATGATATTCTTAACCAAACGAGTTCCCTTTCTCGCGACGACTATATAGAGAATTGGCAGAGACAATTCTCCTCATTCTGAATGAAGTGCCTTCCAGAGGAATTCATTGGATTAAGCCAGGAGCCTTCCCTCATGCAAGATGGATGGCTTCACTCCTTTACACCAATAAAATGTATGCCTTCTCTCACCAAGCTGGCTGGCTACGATGATATCGCTATTCAAAAACTTGAAAGATTTTGTCAGTCTACATCCCTTTTTTATGGAAAATATGGTTAATATTCGTTTTAATGCTTTGTTCGTTTTCGATAGGAGACATTCTATGACAATTTAACATATAAATTCGTATTCAGGACACCTTGAAACCTCAGGGAAACTGATAAAAATCAAGGAAATGTAATAATTATTTTTTACAGAAAAAAAAAATTTGGACGTAAAAAGCAGCCATTATAGGCCGTTGACCGAGTGTTTACCTCTTTCCGCTGTTAAAATTTTGCCGGTCCTCGTCCTCTCCAGTTTTATGGGGAGACATCTGGTGGCAAAATTAGGAAACATAGGTCAAATCAGCCAATTAAATCTGGTTTTTGTTTCATGTTACCTTATCCGACCAATCAGAGACGTGCATTTTGAATCTCCAATAATACATACTCATTCCAAAATCCTTATTCAGTTCGGTTTTCGCTATGGTTTGTCTGTGGTGTGATTTGGATTACTTATAAAAAAGAAGACGGTGCTGAAGTTTTCTTTACCAGTCACGGTGTTTTATCTATTCGTGTTATTTGTCCGCAGTGTGGTCATGAGTGTAATTATAGAGAAGTTGCTGACCAATATTATTGCAGAAGATTGACTAGGGATGAGCGTGGCAGAAAAAAAAGTGTTCCTTCTCTGTTTCCCGTCGAAAGGGCACGTGGGTTGAAAAATCCCACCTCAAACTGTGGCAAAACTTATTGTACGTTAGGTTATTCTTGACAAAGCGTTCGACACAGCTAGATGCACAGCTCTATTTAGCGTTGGCTTCCGAGAGTGCGGTTAATTGGAGGAGTTTTTGCTTCGACGTCTGTGAGCATTGGCTAGGGCGCTAGGCCAACAAGTTCAAATTGGTGGGCCTGGCGAAATCGTTTATTTATTCCTGTTGGTCGCCGCTGATTTGTACAAACATCCCAACGCTGCTATTTAAGGTAAGAAATTGCGAAAAAACGCGGGTTAGGTTAGATTAGGTTAAGTTAGGTTAGGTCTGAACCAAAACACATTTTTCTGGTGTTTTTTGGTGTGATTTGTTCAAATCTGAACTTCTTTTCTTTGGGAAATGAGCCGTTTTTGAGAAATTTTGAAATTGAAAATGTCTCAAAAACGGCTCATTTCCCAAAGAAACGAAGTTCAGATTTGAACAAATCACACCAAAAAACACCAGAAAAATGTGTTTTGGTTCAGAAAGGAGAAAAAGCACTAAAACGAATAATTACCGAAAATATTGGTTGTCCTGTACTAAATCATCCGATGCTCCTGTAAATGATCTTAGATTCTACAATGAATTGATAAAATACAAAAAAATAGACAGTGAGGTTGCCGAATCTGCCCTAGCCATTTTTCGAGGTCATTATTGGTACTTGACTGAAGAGCTCGTCCCCATGGCTTTGTTTGGCTCTGTTAATAATGAAGAAAAGGTTAAGATGGCCAAAGAATTAACAAAATATGATCCTCCTCAAGAGTTCACACCAGGTCAGCCTATCTCCCCTATTCTGAAGCAGGGTGTCAGACTTCATCGCCTCATAGGTCCAAGATCTTGGTACCTATTCAGACTTATCAACTCATCTAGGGAATGGATTAAAAAACCCAAATCATTATAGGAAGAAGATGACGATTTTAAAAGAATGAAGGGCCTTATTTCGTCTGCCAAAGTAGTAAATGACACGGCAGAGCGTGGCGTCAAGCTCATGCAAGATTTTCATGGGCATTGTAAGGATGAAAGTGAGTTTCAACAACTTTTGCAGGTCGTTGAACAAAATAGACATGCAATCCCAAACATGACGAAGAAAAATTTGGTCACTGCTCTGAGGTTAAAATGTAACTAAGATTATTTGTTTTTGTTTTTTATTTTAAGCTTTATTTCAAGTGAATAAAAGTTTGTTCATTGCTTTAAGTGCATAAGGTTCCTAAGATCACTTTCTTTTGTTTTAACCTTTATTTTCTTATGTTATTGGTAAAGATCTTTTTGTGTTATTTTTTAGAAATAAATAAAAAAAACGATGGGGCTTTGTTGACATTGTCAAAAGCTTAAGGTATTTTAATTTATATAATTTTAACCTAATGTTAACCAAGTTGTTCCCACTTCGATTCGATAAGATGAATAAAGTTCTTACTCGTCTTATCCTTTCGAGGCCCATCGCCGCAGAGCTGCATTGGGATGATGCTCTAAGTGGGGCGGTAACACCCTATTTCTTGTACCTTACTGAATAAAGCTTCGAATTACCTTTCTTTTGATATCAAATATGTTGATATTTGACAAAAATCTTGTTCATTTAGGTTGATTACAATACAAAAAATGGGTATTTCTAACATTTTCATGGGGGCCCATTTTCTGGGGTGGGTCGGTGACCCCAAAATTGTTAAATTGAATCTTTTTTTATATATTTAGTAAAAGTGAACCATTTCTAACAGGAAAAAAGGTATGTTCAATGGATCTGAAAAAAAAAGGTTATAAGTGGGACACCCTAACCCTTATCCAGGGCCGGATGAAGGCTATGAGGGGCTTAAGGCTAATAAGAGGGAAGGGCCTATATATGTACTATATATTGTATATAATTCATAAAATCTTCAAACAAATAAAAACGTTTATTTATCCAAATTTAACACCTAACAAAAATCAAAGCTATGTACAGTGCTTACAAGAAGTCTCGCGCCTCTGTCTCGTCCCAAGCTAGTCTGTTAGGTATAAAATGGGCGGTCCTTATGGCAGCGGAGGTGTGTTCGGATTGGTGCACATAATTGCTCTAACCCCATCAATGACGTCCACATTATCATTGTGTTGATCACTATCTATTTATATATAGAGACATACTGTATATAGATATATATAGAGTATGCAGGGGATAACGTGTCTCAGTCCCAGCTATGGTAGTTGTCTTACAATTAACAGTCCCAAGTGCAAGTTACGTTAACACCTACACATAAACTACCCTGGACTAAAATAACATACGTGAAGCCCTTACCCAGAAACCATTTAAAAGGTGTGATTTAAAAGCTCTCTCTCTCTCTCTCTCTCTCTCTCTCTCGTGTTTGGTCACTCCAGGGTTACCAATTGTAAGGGTCTTCCTTTTTTTATTAAAATTATTTTTGCGCTGCAGTGCTGGATGCCAATCTAGTATTTGGGCGCTGGTGACCCTGGCATTTAATTAATTATTTACGTAAAGGTCTATAATAATAAAATAAGACCCTTACAATGTATCCCTATAACGTTAATAATAACCGAAACTCGAGAAAATATACTCTCTGCCTTCCACTCTACTTCAAATCCTTTTCTCTTAGTGACCTCTTAATACAAACTAATCTATCATATTTTGCGACTTTTTAACTCTGGTAGGATTCAATTCCATTCCTATAGTGTAGGAGATACTTAAATTCATGTGTGTATTATGCCATATGATGTGCGTAATAAATAATCATTTTTAAATAGTTGGAGCGTTCAAGGTCATCTGTAATAATCTATAGACTACTCCTCAAGCCCACTCTCAACACTTAGATTCCCCTAAGACACAGGCGTCTTCAAGTAACATGAATGCATAGAGATCTAAGGTGTTAGATTCCATATTATATAAATTATGTGCTAGGTTTAAGAGCGCTGGTATTGAAGGATGGAAGGAAGGGACAGTAAAAGCGATAATAGGTTTAATGAAGGAAGTGAAATGAGGATAGAGGTAAGCGTTGCTATGTCGAAGGAAACGAGGTTGGGTGGGGAATTACGAAGGGAGGAGGAAATGCTAAACACAAACTCAAATATTTATTTTAATGCCCTAGACCTAGAAAGACAAAGAGTAAAATACCTTAAACTAACAATGAATTGACAGAAACAGAAGAGCCTGGTCTTAGACGCACTGATAGGTTTAACGTATGTGGCTAGAGGCCGCCACTCAGAATTACCACTACTACCTAAGTCATAATAAGGTTATTTACTATGACAGAGTAGTCATGAGTAGTTATGGAAATAAAATATGATTATACTGTTGATGGCTGACTATATTCAGTTGGGATATAAACTATTGCTGACAATCTTTGGATCGTTGGCTTTTAAGACGAATTTTTTATGCATATGTTCAACAAAATAGGAAATTGGCTGATTATTATTACCATTCGAAGGGTTGGTATCCTTCACAACCGAAATCAATTTCAGAAGGGGTGCATGGTATCCTCATTTCCTTTATCGTCCCAGCACGCTTCACATAAGCCATTTACACAAAGCTGGAAAGGCCGTCTGTGCACCACGAGACGACCCAGGCAATACGGGGAGCAATGGTGACATTGCATGAGTATGGTGTGCCAATAAGAGAAATATCAAGACGACTAGACGTTCATCGAAGCACTGTGGAACGGTGGATTCATCGGTATGAAGCAGAAAACTCAATCGCTACTTTGCCGAGGTCTGGTCCTCCGCGTTGAACATCTCAAGAGGAAGATGCTGCGATTGTTAATTATGCCAGAGAGCATCCGTTTGTTCCAGCGACGCATATTTACAGACACCTGAACCTTCATTGTAGCGCAAATACAGTGAACAACAGACTTCACGAGGCAGGGTATTTTTCTCGCCGTCCAGCTATAAAACCTGCATTGACGATTGAGCATAAAGAGGCGCGGATGGGATTTGCCTTGCAATACTTGCCGCAGGAGGAAGAATTCTGGAGAAAAGTTGTGTACTGTGACGAAAAAACATTTTCAACAGATAGTCAGGGTTCCCTGCATTGTTGGAGGCAGCGCGGAAAACGCTATGAAGAAGGAAATGTTTTCCCGAGCAAACGTAGTGGTCACATCAATCTCGGTGTGTGGGGCTGGATGTCTGGCTATGGTGTCGGAGAATTGACTCAAGTAGATGAACGCTTTACTGGACAGCAATATTGCCAGATATTGGAAGAGGTGCTGCTACCCAGTGTTCGTGCGTATCTGGTTCCAGCACCGGAACCATTTTACTTAATGGAAGATAACAGTCCCATTCATAGGAGTAACGTTGTGAGAGCGTGGTACGAAGATCACCCAGAGATTATTAATCTAATTCTGCCACCACGTTCTCCTGATTTGAATCCGATTGAAAACCTTTGGGCAATAATGATTAACGAATGGGAGCAACGCAATGAAAGAACATTTGAAGCATTTTTAGCTCACACGAGGAATAGTTGGGAGAGCTTACGCCGAACACCAAACATTCTCTACAATCTGGCCTCTTCTATGCCGCAACGATTGCAAGAAATTATTGATGCTGGAGGAAGCTATACGAAATACTGATGTTAAAGCCATGACGTAAATGTGTATCGAATATATATTTATGTTAATATAGAATGTTATTATATTTTTATGCTTGACATCTATAAAAGTATATATTGTGACCATGAAAGAACTTTACTTATCCTTAGTTAGAATCTTTTCTTGCAATGTCTACGCTCATGGAGATGATAATATATGCATTGTTGAAACAAACTATGAGAAGGTAATAGTTTCAGGAAAAAATAAAAACTGGCAACATCGAGGTCATCACATGTTTATGGGAATTGTCATATGATATGCTACCAATAAACTCTTATATACTACTATATACAGTATACTATATTACGTAATAATTACGATGAACAAATCAAATGCAAATTTCTCTGATTCACGGCCCACCAGTCTTGCTTTAGACCAGGGGTGGGGAACCTTTTTTCATTGGAAGGCCGCATTTCATTTAACCAAGACCCTATTAGGCCGCATGCTGAGTATTTAACATATACAGTACAACAAAATGTCATATTTTAGTCTACAATCTACATATTTACTAATTTTAAATCAAACTTCATAATACGTGAGGGTTTTTATAATAAATAAAAAATTCAGCAAGTGCATTTATTTTTTTTTGGGGGGGGGGGGGGAATAATTGACAATAGAACTAATATTAAGTGAAAAATGATATTAAGTGAAATGATGTTAATATTAAGTGAAAAAGTGATAACCATTTAATGACTTTTTTGTGACTGCTTATTGCGGGACAGGAGTCGTACATTTGGTTCCAACATCGTTAACCGTAGTTTTAGTTGGTCCTACAGGTGCATATTCGTCATCTGAGATCTCAAGCGCGTTTTGATTTACAGTTTTAAAGGAAACAAGCGTGCGTGTCACTATCGGAGAATCGTCAGTAACTGTCATCCAGTCAGCCAGTCGAGTTGGTCGTTGATAGGTAAGGGCGTAAGCCGTAAGGCAACGCTGCCAGTTTCAACTGCACAGCAGCGTTGCCATTCCTATTGTTCAAGCATAAGAAGGCTTGTATGTGTAAGAAGCAGTGAAGCTGAAACCATGATCTAATGAAATAGCCTAAAGCCCTAAAAGGGTATCAGTTGCTGTCCATTATCGTACGGCATGAATTCTGAATGTCAAGTAGGCAGAAGGCCGCAACTAGTACCCCAAAAGGCCGCAGGTTCCCCACCCCTGCTTTAGACTAATGACTTTCATAAGATGGAATAGGTCTAACATAGTTCGTTTAATAGGTTACCACTTAAAACAATGGATAAACTATCTATTAGTGAGACGACGGTGACTTCCTCGAAATGCGAGCGCGTGAGAGGTTCACTGAGGAATTTGGTCATTAGATTCTTCACGTAGGATATATATCACAAACAACAATATTGACAACAATTCCCAACAATTACTTAATATCAATAATTGCATTTGAGCAAATAATTTAGTCTACAGTATATATTGAGACGGCATAATGTAATGCCCAGCTAATATTATGATGACTAGGATTGCTCCATAACCATCCCAACATCCCGAAACTTGCTCCATTCTGCTTCTTAATCATTTGTATTTTAAACACTAAAATGTAGCAGAAGTGACGTAATAATGGACGTCATTGATTGTGTTAGAGCAGTTATGTGCACCAATCCGAACACACCTCCGCTGCCATAAGGACCGCCCATTTTATACTTAACAGACTAGCTTGGGACGAGACAGAAGCGTGAGACTTCTTGTAAGCACTGTACATAAAAAATAAAACAGCAAAAACAGCATACAATTCAAATAGAGAATGATTTCTTCCTTCCTGGCTTTAAACTGTGATATCAAACAAAGCATCCCCCTTTCTTCGACATGTTAAGTGTGCTAGAAAATCTAGAAGAGAAAGAGCCATTGTGGTCCCAAGGCGATATGATGACTAAGCTGATTGATGCAGCATTACTTATATATATTAAGTTAAGGTGTATATATATATATATATATATATATATATATATATATATATATATATATCCATCTCATAATTGTAAGGTTAGTGAAAAATTCACTTAATTTAGAGCTAGCATTTTTGGGCTCTTGTGGCATCATTGTTTGGGCACTTTTGTGGGCATAGGCGTACGAGCCGTGGGAGGGGGGCTGGGGGGGCTGAGGGGAGTCTGAATTCGGGAAAACTGGCTCTGCATTCGGGCAAAATTAAAAAATTAATAGCTTGTAAAAGTTGGGGAAATGCTAGCCTTATATCATATTATAAATTCAGGATCAGAAAGTTATAAGATAATTTCATATTATTACTTATTAGCTGTTATTAAGTACTTATTAAGCTGTTATTAGTACTTATAGGCTATTTTTTATTCCAGGTTTAATCTAGATTTTACTATGGTATTTAGCCCAAATAGGGGCTATAAGACTGCTTAAAAATTCAAAAGAATATCTAATCCTTGTCGTGAGTTAATTGCTTTCTAAGCTTATCATGAATATTGAATTACTTGGTAATTTGAAATTTTTATAATTAGGTAAGGTACTAATACCTTATTAGCCAAATTAAATAGGTAAAGCCCTAGCCCCTACGTCTATCCCTTTAAACTTGCTAGTATAATTAGATTTTTTGTAATAACTTTAGTTTGTAAATAGCAACAAACTGAAATTGCTTATTTCGAAAATTTTCCCTTATGCAGGAAATGGCTTTATGTTTCCATTGTTATACTGATGTGTTTTCTTTAATTTCTCAAAAGATATGTTGTTTCAACTTTCATTTTACATTGTGAGCACTACTAAATTTATTTAAGTTGTGTTCGCTCACAAGTTTTTATTATCTTTCTTATGCATGAATAAAATATTTGATATAGTCTTATGCACTATTAATCAAAATTAACTAAGTACTGTTAGGGATTACAATACATCATGGAAGTTGTATAAAAAACGAAAAATCATACAATTAATTTTGAAAAGCATGACATGTATCCTTTGGTAATGTTAGTGCTTCTAATGGCCTGTTGGAGGGAGAGAGCCTGAGCCTGTGATGATCCTAATTTCCTTATATATATATATATATATATATATATATATCTATATATATATATATATTATATATATGAAAATTATTTCACGAAAGTAACACGTGAAAAATATTTATGATGAATAAAACCACGAAGGAAAGGAAACACAAAATGGTGCTCAAGCGCTTTCGTCTAATGACATCCTCAGGAACACTGAAGTACATAAAAGGTTACAGCCTATATATAGGTTACAGAAAGAAAAAAAGAAAAAGAATAACATAATGAATACATACATACACACACACACATATATACATATATACATACATACATATCTATATATACAAATACATACATACATACATACATACATACATACATATATATATATGCAATAAACAGAGAAGTAAAAATTAAAAATTAAAAATTAAAACCTTAAAGGATTACCAGTGAGGCGTACAGATTTGTAAGGAAAAATATCGATTTTTAGCACAAGATCAAATGGATTATAAAAATACAAATTTATACTGGAACTCTGCCCGGTTTTAACACACTGCTGCCTATGGTCAGGTTTCGATATATATAAAAAAAATAAAATGCAAATTAAAAGTTAATAAAGTAGCAGACAAGTTTACCAAAGATTTAATGTTTTACCCTTCTTATCTAAATCTGTTTTAAAGGAATTCAAAATAACAGGATCGAGTTGAAAAAGACCTTTGCTTATGTTGAAGTTATTTGAAAGTTGGATAATGGCAGACTCAAGAATATTTCTATTAACAATGTTGCTTGAATGGAATAAAACTGAAGCATTATTCCAATCAATACAGTGGGCTAACTCTGACAAATGGACAAAAAGGGCACTGGACAACTGTCCTGTTCTAACGGAATATTGATGCTGTTTTATACGTGCGTGCAAATCCTTTCCCGTCTGACCTATGTAAAAGGAATCACATTGTTTACAGCCAATTTTATAGATAATGCCTGAATTATTGGTAGGGCTATTTTTTATTATGATATTTTTCACAATATTGTTATTTGAAAATACTACATTAATATCCAAAAGTTTAAGTACATTAGCAATGCCTAAAAAGCCCGGGAAAAATGGAAGTACTAAAATATTTTTTGACAAAGTACGAGTGTTAATATTGACACGATAGAAAGTTCGTTTTGCCTTGTTGAGACAAGATTCCATAAACGCAGATGGATAACACAAATCACTTCCAATACCGTTGATTTTTTCCAATTCGGCATCGATGTATTCCGGACTGGCGATCCTAAGGGCGCGGAGAAACAATGATGAAAATATGGCCTTCTTAGTGGGGGTATCATGTCACGAGTAAAAGTGTACGTAGGACAAATTGTTTGTCGTTTTCCGACACTTTTACTCGGGACATGATACCCACACTAAGAAGGCCATATTTTCATCAATGTTTCTCCGCGCCCTTAGGATCGCCAGTCCGGAATACATCGATGCCGAATTGGAAAAAATCAACGGTATTGGAAGTGATTTGTGTTATCCATCTGCGTTTATGGAATCTTGTCTCAACAAGGCAAAACGAACTTTCTATCGTGTCAATATTAACACTCGTACTTTGTCAAAAATATTTTAGTACTTCCATTTTTCCCGGCTTTTTAGGCATTGCTAATGTACTTAAACTTTTGGATATTAATGTAGTATTTTCAAATAACAATATTGTGAAAAATATCATAATAAAAAATAGCCCTACCAATAATTCAGGCATTATCTATAAAATTGGCTGTAAACAATGTGATTCCTTTTACATAGGTCAGACGGGAAAGGATTTGCACGCACGTATAAAACAGCATCAATATTCCGTTAGAACAGGACAGTTGTCCAGTGCCCTTTTTGTCCATTTGTCAGAGTTAGCCCACTGTATTGATTGGAATAATGCTTCAGTTTTATTCCATTCAAGCAACATTGTTAATAGAAATATTCTTGAGTCTGCCATTATCCAACTTTCAAATAACTTCAACATAAGCAAAGGTCTTTTTCAACTCGATCCTGTTATTTGAATTCCTTTAAAACAGATTTAGATAAGAAGGGTAAAACATTAAATCTTTGGTAAATTTGTCTGCTACTTTATTAACTTTTAATTTGCATTTTATTTTTTTTATATATATCGAAACCTGACCATAGGCAGCAGTGTGTTAAAACCCGGGCAGAGTTCCAGTATAAATTTGTATTTTTATAATCCATTTGATCTTGTGCTAAAAATCGATATTTTTCCTTACAAATCTGTACGCCTCACTGGTAATCCTTTAAGGTTTTAATTTTTAATTTTTTATTTTTACTTCTCTGTTTATTGCATATATATATGTATGTATGTATGTATGTATTTGTATATATAGATATGTATGTATGTATATATGTATATATGTGTTGTGTGTGTGTGTGTGTATGTATGTTATTTATTTTTTCTTTTTTTTTTCTTTCTGTAACCTATATATAGGCTGTAACCTTTTTATGTACTTCAGTGTTCCTGAGGATGTCATTAGACGAAAGCGCTTGAGCACTATTTTGTGTTTCCTTTCCTTCGTGGTTTTATTCATCATATATATATATATATATATATATATATATATATTAGTTCTTTGAAAACTGCAAGAATGCAATCGCTGAGCCCATATACTGCATATGGAGACGATCACTAGACACGGGAGAAATATCGGGCATCCTGAAGAACGCGGACATAGTCCCAATATATAAAGGAGATCGATCCGAGGCCAAAAACTATAGGCCAGTGTCGCTTACATCTCATCTCACGAAAATATTTGAAAGAAGAGTTAGACAGAAAATCTATGACTTTTTGGAAACTCAGAAAAAATTCAATGATAACCAACATGGGTTTCGGTCAGGCAGATCATGCCTATCACAACTAATGGAACACTACAACATTATTGATGCACTTGAAAGTAATGAAAATTATGATGTACTATACACATACTTTGCTAAAGCGTTTGACAAGTGTCACCATAGAATCATAATACATAAACTGAAATATATGGGAATAACAGGAAAAGTAGGGAAATGGATATATAATTTCCTTAGTGAGCGGCGGCAAGTCATTACAGTACAAGGAGTATCTTCATCAGAATCAGAGGTCCTTAGCTCCGTACCACAAGGAACAGTATTAGCTCCACTACTCTTCATAATCATGCTAACTGACATAGATGAGGACGTTACAAGAGCCAGCACAGTAACATCCTTTGCGGATAACACAAAGCTCAGTAGAAAAATAAGAAACCCAGAAGATATAGGATCTCTACAAACCGACATGAACAGAATCTACAAGTGGACGGAAGACAGCAATATGAAGTTTAACACTGAGAAATTTCAGCTGTTACGGTACAGAAAAAGAGACCTAAAATCCACGGAATATTGTACCCCAAATGGACAGGAAATTCAGAGAAATTCTAGAGCAAAAGATTTAGGGGTTGTAATGACATATGATGCGAAATTTGAAACCCAAAATAAGATAACAGTAAACAGAGCAAAGAGAATAACGGGGCAGATACTGAGAACCTTTAAACGAAGGGATAGGAATGTAATGATTCCTCTACTGAAAACCCTGATCATACCGAAATTGGAATACTGTTCGGTCCTAACATGCCCATATAAAAAAGAAGACATTAGACATCTGGAAGGGATCCAGAGAAGCTTCACAGCGAAGATCAAGAGGTGCAAAGAACTAAATTACTGGGAAAGGTTACGCGAACTAAACCTATATTCACTGGAAAGGAGAAGAGAGAGATACACCATTATTTACACTTGGAAAATAATGGAGAAACTAGTCCCTCATCTTACTCTGAACCCTATAACTACCCAAACAACGGGGGAAAGTAGAAACGGTAGTTTGTGTCGTATTCCCAAATTAAAGGCGAGACAAGGAACATTATTAACCCTGAAAGAAAATAGTTTTGTTGTGAGAGGACAAAAACTGTTTAATCAGCTGCCCAAAGACCTAAGAAACACGAAGGGAGTTGCAGTGGACATCTTCAAAAGAAGATTAGACGCCTGGCTCAGAACAATCCCCGATGAGCCGGGCGTACCTGACTATGTGAGGTGGAGAGCACAAGAAACCAACTCACTACTTCACCAGGCCAACTCGAGAGGAGGGGCGCCAAACTTGACCTTCGCGAAATGAGGAATCAATCATCGCGCGGAACCTTTGTAAGGTTGTAAGGTAAGGTGTGTATATATATATATATAAAATTACATTGACTATCTAATTTCGGGCATTCTTTGTCGTAACTTAAAAATTTGGGCAAATTTGTATCAACGCCAGTAGTATAGCCGCAAAAGGGGAGAGTGCAAGAATGTTGCAAGTGATTACGTAATGTTGCAAAGGGGGGTGGGGGTGTTGCAAAAAAAGGGAAAAAAGAAAAAAAAGAAAAAAAAAATACCCCAAAGGGCCCTTTGTTGCCAACCGGGGTTGCAAGGGGCATGCAACTTTGAGGCGGAGTTCTCCCCCAAGCTTTTCCCCCCAATGGGCCAGAAAGGAGAGAAAGGAGGAGAGAAAGGAGGAGAGGTGTTCACCTGGCAGGAGCCAAGTGCATATTAAGACTTCAGCCGAGTAGGCGTTGTTTTATAGGCTCCTAATCAGCCAGTTGGCTGAGCCAAGGGGGGTAGGGGTACACCTGCAGGAGAGAGAGAGAGAGAGTAGTTGCCTTTGATTGCAAGGCATGCAACTTGGAGGCGGAGTTCTCCCCCAAGCTATTTTCGTTTACCTAAACTAAGAGGCCTCTAAGGGGTTTTCCCAAAGGGCCAGAAAGAGAAGGACCAGAGGTCCTTGCTCGGCTGGGAGCCGAGCTTGAATGACTCCGTCAGTCGTCTCTCGGTCTTTTATAAACCTCTATTCTGGCTGAGTTGCCAGATAGCACCATGTATTCAGTTGCCAGATAGCGCCATGTGTCCCAGATAGCAAAAACCATATATTAATCATCCATTTAAATAGTGTACCACAATATATATTTATATGACGGTAGATGAATCCAATTAAATTGTTTATTAAATAAATAATTTTTACACACTTAACTTTTATTATAAATATTTAAGCCACGAATACCAGTGGGAAAAACGAACGGAAAAGAAAATTTGCGAAACAATTCAAAACATACGATCATCATTCCCCCACCCATCTGCGCTTGTATATATAATAAACCAATGAACCACTCGTGTGCACAAACCATATAAAATACCACAATATATGACCGTAGTTAATCCAATTAAATTCTGTTTATTAAATAAATAATTTTTACACACAACTTTTATTATAAATATTTAAGCCACGAATACCAGTGGGAAAAACGAACGGAAAAGAAATTTGCGAAACAATTCAAAAACATACGATCATCATTCCCCCACCCATCTGCGCTTGTATATATAATAAACCAATGAACCACTCGTGTGCACAAACCATATAAAATACCACAATATATGACGGTAGTTAATCCAATTAAATTCTGTTTATTAAATAAATAATTTTTACACACTTAACTTTTATTATAAATATTTAAGCCACGAATACCAGTGGGAAAAACGAACGGAAAAGAAAATTTGCGAAACAATTCAAAACATACGATCATCATTCCCCCACCCATCTGCGCTTGTATATATAATAAACTAATGAACCACTCGTGTGCACAAACCATATAAAATACCACAATATATGACGGTAGTTAATCCAATTAAATTCTGTTTATTAAATAAATAATTTTTACACACTTAACTTTTATTATAAATATTTAAGCCACGAATACCAGTGGGAAAAACGAACGGAAAAGAAAATTTGCGAAACAATTCAAAACATACGATCATCATTCCCCCACCCATCTGCGCTTGTATATATAATAAACTAATGAACCACTCGTGTGCACAAACCATATAAATACCACAATATATGACGGTAGTTAATCCAATTAAATTCTGTTTATTAAATAAATAATTTTACACACTTAATTTTTATTCTAAATATTTAAGTCACGAATAACGAAGCGAAAAGAAAATTTGTGAAACAATTCAAAAGCACACGACCCTCCTCCCTCATTCCCCCAAATCCCCCCACCCATCTGTACTTGTATATATAATAAACTAATGAACCACTCGAGGAAAGGGATACCGACAATCTGGGTCAAATCGGTTCACCTATTGCCAGAGGCGATTTTTTTTCTGACCATAATTACCTTTCTCCCAGACAACTTGAACAAAACCTCTCTCGACTCCATTTCTTAGATATGCCCACAATTATATATATATATATATATATATATATATATATATATAGAGAAGAGAGAGAGAGAGAGAGAGAGAGAGAGAGAGAGAGAGAGAGAGAGTTTTGTTCAAATAACGGGATATGCTTGTATCTTTTGCCAGCAAATTCCATTCACGTAACTAGAATTTTTCTATCATCCATAGTTTTCGAGAAAATAATATTTCCATTTACTCAGTTTTCCCAAAATATTATTTAAAATTAAGTGGACTAATTTAAATTTACTTTCTTTTTTCCAGGTTAACTATACCCACAATTATAATAAATAATAATCGAATTACGGACGATTGTTCGAAAACCATAGTTCGAAAAACAGTTGTTCGAAGCAACAATTATTCGACGTTATAATTGTTCGAATGAACAACCAACTAAATAAAATCTTAGTTGCCAAGACGCAAATACGAAGATGTAAATAAGAAGGTTAGCCTCTTCATTTAAACTATAACATTTATACTGCTGCAGTTAAACCACCCTTAAAATGGCAGAGTTTGTTTCTAGTGAGAAAGGAAAGCCAATGCTCTTAGTGAATGGGTTTTTATATGTAAGAGACCTAACCTAACCATAATTTGCAACTATAGTTTACCTTGACTTTCATATGCTTCTATCCTGTTTTATTAATAAAGATTTTTAACTTTGAATAACGTATGAATAAAGATTTTTAACTTTTAATGTTTTTAATACTTTTTGTTTTTCGAACTATGGTTTTCGAGCAATTGTGTTCAAACAATTGTGTACAGGACCTGCATTGTCTATAAGGGGAAACTCTGAGTAAATGGAAATATTATTTTCTCGAAAACTATGGGTGATAGAAAAATTCTGAAACCGGAATCAGTATCAAAAGTTCTATAAGAAACACCAAATAATTTTCGTTGTTCCCTAGCGTAATTTCTCGCCGAATTGGAAAGGTTTTCACTCCGCCTTAGACCCACAGTTTAACGTTGAAACCGAATGCTCTTTTAAAAATATAATTAGGCTATATTTCTTTATATCCTCTCGATTACATTAGTGACTAATGATGCGGGAAACTCTGAGTAAATGGAAATATTGTTTTCTCGAAAACTATGGGTGATAGAAAAATTCTGAAACCGGAATCAGTATCAAAAGTTCTATAAGAATCACCAAATAATTTTCGTTGTACCCTAGTGCAATTTCTCGCCGAATTGGAAAGGTTTTCACTCCGCCTTAGACCCACAGTTTAACGTGGAAACTGAATGCTTTTTTAAAAATAAATTAGGCTATATTTATAATTTCTTTATTATAAAATAAGTTAACAATTGAAATTATGTTAACACAAGAATTTGTGAAAACATTACTAATAACTTGTAAGTAAAAATAAAAATATAATATAAGGGATTACCATAGAAATGTAAGTGTCTATAATTTATTCACAAGAAACACGATTTTATATATATGTTACTCGTCCGGACCCGTTATAGCGGATTGGTACACATCATAGCTCCACCCAGCTACACCGGCAGCCAATCACTACGAACATCTGGTCTTTTGGGGCGGAGCTTGTCGATTGTGCATATAAAAGGGGATATTTTTCAGTTGGGAGTAACAGTAGCTATTTTCGCGTCAGTGAATAATCATTCCCTCCACCATGGACCTGTACGTCTCCCCATATTTGTATGAAGAAAGTGATACTGCAGCATTAACGGCAATTAGTCTTTTTAATGCGATTGACCGTGATGAATTATTTCCAACGCAAACCGTTGAAGATATTTGCAGTGACGCTCCTTACAATCCGACGCAAGGGACCACCATAGAAATGTAAGTGTCTATAAATCGATTTATATATGGAGAGTTTAGTATCTCGTCAAATAGATACTCACCAAAAATCGAAATTTTTTATGGCAATCAATGTTATTCCTCTTAAATGAACCAAAGATATCTGCACATAATGGGGATCTGTCTGAATACTCTGTATATGTTTTAAAAGAATGAACATTATTCCTTTAAGGTCCGATGAGGATTTGACACGTGTTATACAATCTTTTGAAGAATCTCGTGTCATGAACACGGAGGATATACTGATCAGTCAGCAATGTCACACATCCTCCACCATGGACCTGTACGTCTCCCCGGAATTGTATGAAGAAAGTGACACTGCAGCATTAACCGCAATTAGTCTTTTTAACGCGATTGACCGTGATGAATTATTTCCAACGCAAACCGTTGAAGATATTTGCAGTGACGCTCCTTACAATCCGACGCAAGGGACTACCATAGAAATGTAAGTGTCTTTAATTCGATTTTATATATATGTGGATGGGTTGTTGTATCTCGTCAAATACTCACCAAAAATCGAAATTTTTTTTTATGGCAATCAATGTTATTTGGTTTTACCTCTTATCCCCATTATGCTAAAATCGAAATTTTTTATGGTAATCAATGTTATTCCTCTTAAATGAACCAAAGATATCTTCACATAATGGGGATCTGTCTGTATACTCTGTATATGTTTTAAAAGAATGAACATTATTCCTTTAAGGTCCGATGAGGATTTGACACGTGTTATACAATCTTTTGAAGAATCTCGTGTCATGAACACGGAGGATATACTGATCAGTCAGCAATGTCACACCGAAATAATGTAAGTGTTTTTCGATCTTTTTGGGGTAAGAAGACAATATATTTTCATAAATTTATTAAATGAAAGAAATCAGTACAATAAACCAACTACAGAATATATCGTTACAAATATACGAACAAAAACATTATACTATACAACGAGTACGTACAATTGGAAAACGGAATTTTATCTGTATGCATACCATTTCATCGTTTCGGCGAGTGTGACACGGGTCAAATAAATTTAAAAAATGTATAAATTCTTTATCACATGACATATGCGTGAGAAATGAGACGCAGTACATTCCGCAAACATTACTAAAATATCCTTGTATGCGAAATGGGTTCCATACAACTTCGGGAATATGTAACTGAGCGAGAAATTTTACAATAATAGGGTCACTCCAGGGTTGAGTACCGAGTGAATCAAAATAGTACAGGCGCTGTCTATTTTTAAAATAGACAGCGATCCAGTGAATCCCTTCATTACCGATGACATCTGTGTTCACAATAAGACTACCGCATTCTCGCGTACTTGGCAAACTCAATGTTTCATTCTTCGCAAACACTCCGATAAATTTGGAACGTGTGACTCGTTCCATTACTTTCTGAAGTGTATTAGCATCCATTTTAAAAGTCAGTGATAACGCTCCTAAATCTATCTACTTCTATTAGGGCTTGCGATTCGAGATATACTAGTACACTAATAGGAGCGTCTATAGGCTTGGCGAATTCCAGCCGCACTGAGATGTTTCCGCTCTGCTGTGGGGTTAAATGGGTATTTACGCTAGCAGATAAGTCAGGTGTAATGTCAAACGGATAAAGGTTAAATTGATCAATGAATTCTTCCTGCGTTACCCCATTACCAAGCTCATCACAATCACCTGCAATATGGGTCAGATTACTATAGGCTCTGGCACAAAGAGGTAACACAGCGTCTGATGAATAGTCCGTACCCATTGTTCCACCCAAAGCAGTGCCATTAACGTATAGAGTTATATTTTTAAGTCCGAAATTCTCGAATTTAAAGGCACTCTTTTTATATTTTCCATTCACCGAAGCATGGTCCTGCATACCGATTAATATCCTTTTAGGAAGATTTCTCAGGGCAATGTTTTCTATCTGCTTCGATGCCAACCCTGCAGGAACCGTATATAGTTTGATTTGCACTCTGTTAATAGGATATTTCACTGTAGCGTTTAGTAAATTTTTCTCAATTTCTAGTTGTTTTGGTGAACTTAATTTCACTCGCCGTACGCGGAGGTATGTGTCCATAATGTGAACCACAACGGGCTTTGCACCCTCCTCTTGATCAGCATCCAGATTTAAGCAGATCTCAGGACTCGTGCGGGTGAGCTTTATTTTCATATCCACCCCGTTGACAAGCAACTTCTCCTGGAAAGTGAAATCTGTGTGCAACCGTCCAAAACACTCGTATATTTTCTTTTTAGAATTTTTAAATTTGTCCTTTATACTACTTTCATCTTTAGTTTGATAATATCCCTCGGCAATTAAAAAGGTAGCCTTCGCTTCTTTGGAAAAGTTGAGGACATTTTCCAGATAGGCTCGTAGATGATAGTACCCCGTGCCTGCCGATATGTTGGTCTGATTTAAATATACGTCACACTGGTTGAATATGGAGTGCAGAAAGTTTGTTTCAGGGTATACAGCATATTTGTCATCGCAGACCGTTCCATCAGAATGGGCTATACGTAGCTTAGCGTACATGTGCACACAGCTTGGATCAAAAAAGTAAGGACCTGAGCTGGGTATCACGAATTCTATAGGTGCACTCGGGGAACTAATTGTGTTTAAAGGGTTAATTGTAATAAAGTCACTGTGCTCAATAGAAACTTGGGTTGGAGGCAGCTCAAAAAGGGACAGCTCCGATTTACAGCATTGTGAACTACATGGGTGGATGAAGCGTGCCATTATCTTTAGTTTGATAATATCCCTCGGCACTTAAAAAGGTAGCCTTCGCTTCTTTGGAAAAGTTGAGGACATTTTCCAGATAGGCTCGTAGATGATAGTACCCCGTGCCTGCCGATATGTTGGTCTGATTTAAATATACGTCACACTGGTTGAATATGGAGTGCAGAAAGTTTGTTTCAGGGTATACAGCATATTTGTCATCGCAGACCGTTCCATCAGAATGGGCTATACGTAGCTTAGCGTACATGTGCACACAGCTTGGATCAAAAAAGTAAGGACCTGAGCTGGGTATCACGAATTCTATAGGTGCACTCGGGGAACTAATTGTGTTTAAAGGGTTAATTGTAATAAAGTCACTGTGCTCAATAGAAACTTGGGTTGGAGGCAGCTCAAAAAGGGACAGCTCCGATTTACAGCATTGTGAACTACATGGGTGGATGAAGCGTGCCATGGCGAAATAGTGACTCCTCTCTCGACAAGTGGTAAACAAACTATGATTCATGAGATCAATGTCCTTAGCTTATATCAGTCAAAAAAGTGGTCAACCATAGGTTTCATTCGCTTACAGCACTTCTTTTTTGATAGCCTTTTACGTTTAATACCACGTGACCCCTTCTTCTTCCGGGGAGCCCTCTTCTTCTTCCCGCCACCACGCATTTTTCTCTTTGCATCTTTGATGATTTCGTCCCGTGTACGCTTTAAATGTTTTTTTAGAGCTTCTTTAGGTTTAGCCCCGGCCAATATGTCTTCTGCAGTGTTAATACCTGATTGTAGCGCTTTCCTTCCAAGGTATCTGGCCCCCCTCTTCAGCAAAGGAACAGCCGTACGTAGTATGGAGGAAAAAATGGACCCAAGTCCACTACCGCGCTGGTATCTCACCCCTCGATAGACGGTGAAAGGCTTTCTATCCATTATAACTCAGTGCGTCGAAAGTGCAGCTTCACTGTTAAGCTCCCGTTACCGAATGGGAAGTTTTCACCCTCAATCGTTCTTATATATATTGAGATATTGGTTATTAAATTAGTTGCGACATTCACATAATGGGATCTGTCATATGTAATACTCAAACTCCTTCCTCTATGGTTGGGGATGTGAGCAATGCGCAGCAGGCGCGCCTGGGTATCCCCAACAAACTGGTGCTCCACTATATTACTGTAAATATAGCACATGTCTGGGGACCTTTCAGCCAATTTCTCCATCTTCAACTGATACATTAATCTGGACAAGTCATGCTGTGTCTCGTGAAATGTGTCTCTTTGGAAGGCTGCGCTATATCGACCATTGGTTAGAATTTGGAACTTTCTATGGTCTTTAATACGTCTGTTAGTCTTTGATTTTAGGATTAGTGTATGTGCAGGGTTGTTTACGATTTCGTATACAAATCATTCGTAAGGTTTGAGTTTCTTAAACACGTTTAAGCCTCTCACAACATCCTCAGCCGAACCATATTGACCCGGTCCTAGTCTTACTTCTGTACTGTAATACCGTGCAACCTTAGTCCGAGCGATACGCATAGTTTCATCCATAGCTACCCCAGCTTTTTCACACTCCTCAATGTCTCTAAGAATCGTAAAAACGGGCTCTTTATGTTCAATATTTAAAAAGATGGTGTCCAGCTGAATTTCGCATATCCCCACCTCATACGAATCACGACCCAATTCACTGTGCTTGTGGAGCTCTGTTACAAAGTTGGCTAGTGTGTTGTTAGGGTGTATAGACAGGGACGAGGAGGACGGGAGTGTGACGTAGAAATGGTTAGGAGCCATGTTGCATACTATTTAAGCTTCATTATTGCATAAGCTTTTATATAGATATTGAAGCTTTCTGGGTACCCTAGCCATTTCACCAGGTACATTTTTCTCTTTCCTGAACCTTTGCTTCCTAAAATTTTCTCAATTTTAAACACATTTTTTTCTAAATTAAACGCAACTTTCTGCAATTCCTCGCGGTAAAAACCTCTTGAGATTTCTTCCCCATTCAAATCTTCAATGTAATACATCATTATCTCATGATTCCAGAATGTCTAGAAATCTGTATGTGTTTTTAGGTGTAAAATAACGGTGCATGCGTTCCTTTATGGTGCGCTGAACTCTTTCAGCTAAAGAAGCCTTATGTATAGAATTGGTTGTGTAATAGCTGATATTAAACTCTGTCAACATGTTCTGAAAAACACGGCCTATAAATTCCTTCCCCATATCCGTACAAAAATAGCCAGGAACCCTGTTTTCTTTTAACATTAGCGTTTTGGTGGCTTTAGCAACTGTTTCAGGTGATTTATTTTTCAGAGGAACTAGCCACAGATATCTAGAGAATACGTCTATTATGAATAGAATGTAGCGGTAACCATCGTTATACACAGAATATCTTTGCATGTCTGTTAAATCTGCTTGCCAAATAGAATCAATCGAGGAAGCCGTTGTCTTGGCTGTTTTAAACCTTTTTCTCACAGGCTTATGAAGCGTATAAGCGTCCTGCTCCCTCAAAAATCTTTCAACATCTTTTTTTCCTACTCCGTAAACACTTCTGTACAGTCTATCTACGCCGCCGTAAGAGGATGGGTTAGAAACGTCATAATAGCGTTTAGTTAATACGTTAGCCATTTGCGTATTTTAGAGGCACGTGGGTAGGGTTGGTTTAACCTCTTCTTTCTCCTCTTCAAAGGTGTTACCGCCGGGGGTGACGGCGTCTTCAATTGTGTCACATGCGTTGCATGTTCCAAGTCTTTTAACCTGTTCAGATTTCCTATCAACGTTTTAGGGACATTTATTTGTTGTAGTCTTGCTTTAATATGCTTCCATCCTGATGGTGATGGCCTATCCCACTTTCTCACCAGATCATGGACAATGTCTACGATATTCGATCCCTGTACCTTTGATCCTTCCACAATGAGCTCGCCTGTATCGGTCCATTGTATGGCTGGATCCTCATTCAATAGATTATAAAGACTTAAGCCTTTACTCATCAATGTATGTGGGAGGGTGCTTTTTAATACATGTTCGATATGTTGTGTGGCTAATCTTTTTGGTTGGTCAGCTGTATCGTCGGGCTCAGATCCTATGTCGCCATGTCCATCGTCCCCCGTGCTGTGCCTAATAACCACAGGAATCTCTGTAGGGCTCTTATAATTTTCGTACTCGTGAAGAAATTTCTGCAGAGCTTCTTGGTATAAGATTCTTTTCTCATCAGGTGTTTTTTCACTGTTTAATAGAGCTAGCAATTCGCTTTCCATTCTTTTAAGTCTGCTTTTACGGGGATCTAGATCGTGTCTGGATTCCTTTGCAGTGAAGCGTACACCTCGTGGGGAATCACTACCACTTTCTTCATTATATTAATCTAGTCAGTAAAGGACCCAAAACTGAAAATAAGATGGGGAGAAATGACCCTCCTGTTTGTACAATAATTCGTTTTTTCTTCGCTACAGTTTGACTTTTACGAGCGAGTGCACGTATTATGTTCTTGTAGCGGCGTAGGCGAGCCTTCTGATGGGTTTTCATTGATACATTGCAATTTATAACGTTAAGACAGATTTCACAGATGCATTTTAAAAAGTCGGCGTCGATATTTTTAATAAACATCTGCTGCATTGCCCGGGGCAGTCGATGATAGATTTTTATTAATTCACGGTATTTCTTTAGTCTCTTTGTCATTCTGGAATATACACCGTTTCAGGCTCGTTTGGAAATATATTCGTTCGCAGAAGCACTCTAAACGTGTTTCGCGGATGAAGGTCGCAAAGCAAATATCCGTAACGCGTGCTTGTAGCTTCTTTATAAACTTCCAAAAACTCCTTACGCTGATTCGGGAACATTTGATTGGCTAATACCCCAATTTGTGATACATCTCTACGTTGCGCGAATAAGACTAGATATTGCGTATTTAACGACACATCGCGCATGTATCTATTTTTGAAAAATAGATTCTGATTGATGAAGAACACGCTTATGTTAAGATGGTGGGAGAATACTGTAAATGTCTCGGCAAACGTTTTATCCATCTCCAACATGAGATCGTCAATTACAATGATTGTATGTTCATTTCCCTTTAACGAATTAACGTCATATACGCCTTTGTGGAACAAAATATCATCTTGGTACTCGTTGAACACTGATTGATACGTCGAATAGCACCATATAACTTTATGCACAAATTTCGAGAACATCTCTCCCTTTTCTTTAATGATTTTAAGCATAAACACAGTTTTACCACATCCTGTAGGTCCAGATATAATACATGTGGATGGGCTCGTGAATCTGAATTTTTCTACAGAGTCCATTTCTAACACGTCACACTCCTAAGTGGGTCATTTACAAAATATTACAAATTTTGAGTGCTGTTCCTTATATTTTGCTTTCTTCTCCCACAGAACCGTGAATGACGATGAGGTAGAGCACCCCATCATTGACATTACGGATGACCTCGACGACAGTGTAGTTGTGATCTCCTCCCCTGCCAACGAACCCACCAGCGATACCGGTAGCACGTCCAAAGCGGAGGTGTGAGAACCCCACGTCAGGTATAAAGCGCCCGAAATACGCGCCTGTTGCAGCGGTAATAGATCCCCAACCCTCAACCTCTTACGCAACAAGCCCCCCAGCAGCACCTCCCGCTAATATATCCCCTTATTCATCCGCCGCCCCCCGTTCTGTTAAGTCTACAATAATAGATCCCCAACCCTCAACCTCCTACGCAACAGGCCCCCCATCAGCACCTTCCGCTAATATATCCCCTAATTCATCCGCCGCCCCCGTTCTGTGAGGATGATAACGTCGAATTGGTGCGATCCGCAGCCCCCACCCCAGCCTTGACTAGAAATCGGTATAGAGTCAGGGTCGACCCTAGAGTCATGTATAGCAATGGAATTGAGCGCGGGTACGCCGGGTTGTACAGCGTATTATAGAGTTTGCTCTTCAGAATCGCGACGAGCGTGAAGTCAGGACGAGTCTGTCCTTTGGATTCGGGTCAGATGACGGTGATGTAGACGATTATTGGGTGATAGTGCCATTTAGACGTTTGGCGGCTGAAGATGTAGAATATATATTAGGACGTATAATGCAAGCCGCCCAAAGTAGTATAGCCTTCAATATGGACAACTTCACGGTAAATATTGACCGTGTATTCCGTGTTGCGGGTCATAGTGCCATACCGTATACTCTTAACTTCAATTCTCCGACTATTTACCGAAAGCATATAACGTCGATCGTGGTTGCGGCTTTATAGCAGTACTCTTAGCACGTATGTTTACTGTACAAAATACACGGACTCAAAAAATTTGGCTGCCTACGGTCGTGGAGCGTGCCCGTAAACTAGCTGTAGACTGTGAACTTGAATTTGACTGTAATATGGGTCCTGAAGAGCTGAGAAGGGTAGAACAGGAAATGAATGTCCGCATAGTTGTATTTGGGTTGGATGATCGTCGTAGGACTGTGTATGTTTTTAAAAGCTGTGTGAGAGATCGTACAAGACCCCTACTTATTTTAGGATTGTCAGGGACAACGTATCTCCCCATCCGTAATATAAGGTGGCTTTACGCGAGTTATGACAAAAGTCGAAAATATGGGAGACATCATGATTTGTGTAAGGGGTGCCTCGAGTTTGCGGATGATATAGTGAGACATTGTAAAGAATGTCACATGGTATGTGAGCAGTGTAAAAGCACCAAATGTGAAAGCCGTGTAGTTGAAGCTGAGAGAGAGACTGTGATGTGTGTAGACGCACATTTTTCAATAATAGCTGTTTTGATTTCCATAAATCAATTGGTACGTGCAGGAAAATGAGAATCTGTGAATGTGGTATGTTTCACACAATGGATAATTGGGGGAAATTTAAGCACAAGTGTGACGTAATTCACTGTCCTACATGCCAGGAGGAATATAAGGCGGATGGAGTAAAGCATGTATGTTATATGAAAGATGCTAAGCCTAAAAATAACCCTTGTATAACTGTATACTACGATATAGAAACATATACGAACGCTGAAACCAAAGAGGTAATTCCACATTTACTTGTGAGCCAGACCATCTGTGATGAGTGTATGGGTATCGAATGTGACGAGTGCCCCAAATGTGGTAAACGGACAAACGTTTTTAAAACGAATGTCCGCGATAGTCCTGTGAAACTATTTGTGTCCTATATTGTCAAGTTAGCCGACAAGTTCAAAAAAATGACTGTGTATATTCTCGCCCATAACGGGGCAAAGTTTGACACGCAGTTCCTTTATAAGGAGTTGCTTGGACACGAATCCTCTGAGATATTTACAGGTGATCCATTGAAAAGAGGCAACAAATTAATACAGATGCAGATAAGAGGCAATGTACAATTTAAAGATACTTTATTATTCACACCTTGTAAATTAGCAAAGCTACCCAAGGTGATGGGAGTAGCAGCTGAAGTTTCCAAAGGATATTTCCCTTACACTTTCCTCACCAGCGAGACTTTAAACTACGTAGGCCCACCACCCCCCAAACATTATTTTGACTGTATGGATGAACGTGAAGACTTTGATCGATACTACGACAGTTTTAATGAAAGTAACCCTTATAATATAGCTGATGAATGTGAGCGTTATTGCGTGAATGATGTGCGCGTGCTTAGAGTATGTTTCCAGCCTTTAGAAGGATGTACATAGCCCGTTTCAAATGCGATCCACTGCAAGTCGCAACCACCATCGCATCATTATGTTTTACGGTGTTCAAGAATAACTTCATGCCTAAAGACACCTTAGCCATTATTCACCGAAACAACCTCCGCAGTTACGGGCACAAAGCTATTTACTGGCTCATACATCTACAGCAACAGACAGGTGTATACATAAAGCACGCCCGCAACACGGGTGAAGTACCCATTAAGATTAATGGACGTGTTTTTTGGGTTGATGGGTTAAGTGAAAACCGTGTCACTGGTGTGAAGACTGTGTACTCCTTTAACGGTTGCTGGTGGCATGGATGCCCCCGTCCTGAGTGCGGAATCACCGGAGATATCCACGGTAGGTCTCCTGCCGACTGTCTTGCATCGACCCGCACCCGCGATCAACTTATAGGATCACAGTTCACTCACAAAGTCTTGTGGGAGCATGAATATGATGCACGGATGGAGACAGACGAGGTGTACCGTGAGGAAATAAACACGATCAAGCGTTCAATGGTGCTGGATCCTCTCAAATGTGGTGATAGCTTGTTTGGAGGACGTACAAATCCTTTCAGACTATACTTTCCACCTACGGAGGGCGTGAAGCTCCATTACTACGATTTCTGTTATTTATACCCATACGTGATGAAGAGCAATCCGTACCCCGTGGGCGCTCCTGAGAAACTGGTGGGACCTAGCCTACCCTCCATCAATGAATTTTCAAAAAATTGAATGATCGTTACTTTGGGCTCTCTTTCGTAGACGTACTCCCCCCACGCAATTTATGGATGCCGATCTTACCTGTCGTTATCGACGACAAGCTCATGTTTCCCCTGTGCGTGAAGTGCGCGGAAGAGGATAACGGCGAATGTAACCATATACCCCACCAGCGTAAGATCAGAGGCGTATATACAAGTCCTGAGCTGGCCCTAGCCGTACGCCATGGTTATAGAATACTGAAGATACATGAGGTGTGGAGGTTTCAGAAGCTACCCAACCTTTTCACACCATATATAACGCCTTTTTGAAGGATAAGGTTGAGGCATCAGGGTATCCGCGAGGAGTTGATACCGAAGATGAAAAGTCTGCCTATATTCAACGTTACCGCGACCGCGAAGGTATACAACTTGATCGTGTCCAAATTGTAAAGAATCCTGGCAAGCGCTTTAGTGCAAAGTTGTGTCTAAACAGTCTATGGGGAAAATTTGCGCAGAATACCGGCAGAGGGAGCATTCATTTGGCACAAAGTTATAGCGATGTCTGGGATTATGCCAATGCTCCCGATAAAGAGGTCATGGAGATCGTGAATGTAGGTAATACTTACATAATAAAGTACAACAACACTGAATTTGCCACAGATACCTCAAGGGTTACAAACATACCTGTGGCCAGCTTCACAACAGCCTACGCCCGTATAAAACTTTGGGGTCTATTGCATTCTCTTGGGCGGAGAGTATTGTATGCCGATACAGATAGCGTGATATTCACAGAGAGGGAGGGTGAATACATGCCCGCTATTGGGGAGTTCCTCGGCAAGCTCACTGATGAGATCAAGGACGAGTATGGGGACGACGCATACGCCGACTCTTTTGTCTCAACAGGACCTAAGACTTATGGGGTACGGGTCAGGGTTGGGGAGGAAATGAAATATATCGTGAAGGCAAAGGGTATTACGCTCAACCATGCGAATCGGCGGGTTGTTAACTTTGAATCGTTGAAGGATCTAGTATGTTTGGACGATGATGAGGGCGAACAACCTCCCCAACTAATTGTAGGCACCCACAATTTTCGGGCGCAGAAGCTGGGGGGCGTGAAGGAACTTAGGGGTACGAAGGTGTGCCGTAACACCTATAGGAAACGTTACCAGTTACCTGGTACCTATGATACCGTACCCTTTGGATACCATAACGTATGATGCTTCTATTGTTAACTCACACGTATTTGTCTTGTATATAATCGTATCGATTTATTACACGTATTTGTAAATATATATATATAACTTGAATATCTCATTTATTAAATCGTATTTGTAAAGTATCTATTGATTTATTACACGTATTTGTAATATATATAACTTGAATATCTCGTTTATTAAATCGTATTTGTAAATATATATAACTTAAATATCTCGTTTATTAAATAAATCATGTTTCAATTAGCGTTTCACTTTCTCCTTTGTGTGTGTGTGTGTGTGTGTGTGTGTGTGTGTGTGTGTGCAGGTGAAAGTTCTAAGCTCCGCCCACTGTAAGACCGTGAGTCATGCTACTATCTGGGAGTCCCTGAGTGGTCAGTCGACTGCAGTAAGCCCGAGAGGTCAGACGTGTATTCAGATCAGACGTGTATTTAAATGGCTACCTTTAATATTGCTTGTACAACGTTTATGAAATGGTATTCAGCAAAGTGTCAGGATGTGGTGGATACCGAAAAACTTCATATTCCTCCCTCCTATACCTCTTTTAAAAACACATTGGATTGTGCGAAGTTCCAAGATGTACAAATACTCTACGGATGTTCTGGTGAGACCGTTGAAGGCTTTCGTTGCACAGACGATGTGCTGAAGTATACTGCAGAGCTAAACTTTATAAAGTCTCACATACACCGTGAAGTAAAAGAAACAACGCGTGCAGAAGAGAAGCAGCAGGTATGGATAATGAGTCTTGCGGATGGGTGGTGTAACAAGCGGTATTACGTCATGCTACACCATGTCGATTACTCATACCCTACGACTGAAAATGTGAATCTCGTGATCATGGACAATCTTAAGTATTTTTATCACTATATTAACGTATATCATGATGAGGTTCGTAGTGAGGTTGTGGCTAGTGCCCTGCGTGAGTTTTTAACAGACTTTAGAGACGAGTATCGTTTGATGGGCAGAAAGGAAAAATATGAGCATATGTTCCTCTCAAATAGTGCGCCGGAGTGTGAAGATGTTTAGTAAAACATAAAATGTTCCTAGTTCTTATCCTGAGGTAAAATGTCTGGTGCGTAGGCTGGTAGTGATGAAATTAATTCTTGTACCGGAAAAACAAATATGTACAACAATTCGGTACGATTCGCGGATCATACGAACAAGCCCATTCACGTATCATCGAGTCAGCCGCCCGTCGAACCGTTCCTGCCTACCTGCGTGCCTCACACGGCTCATAGTTATCTCAGAGCTTGAACCGAGTGGACGTGCGCTCCTCGAATACGATGGAACTTCCTTTGAGCAGCATTCTCGACGCCTCGTACGATGTGTCCGTGACGAAATCGTTGCGCGTGTTCAGGCGTAATTCCGGTACCATTAGCTATGTACTGGAAACGGAATGTAGACAAACAAACAAACGGGTTTATTTAAGTGTCGAGGAGATGAATAGAATCTTCGTGATAGTTGAGAAGTGGAGTGAAGATCGTTATAAAATACCTGCTAACGTAGGTACAAGAAGAGAGCAGATTAGTGACGCACCCTCATACGCCGTTGTATGTACGTTGTGTATAAATAACGATCGGCCGTGCATTGATATACGGCTGATGTGGAAGAATGCTTCTGATAATAACGCTCTTGTTCCTACGCGAAACCGTTTCATCCTCGACAGAATGTTTGAAATCGTCGGATTCCGCAAGCTGAAACCTATATTAGACGCGCGTGTTACGGACATGCTTTATTTTGATACAGTACTTGAATACGCATACACCGCTCTGCTCGATGGGTTTACCGAGTGTAGGGCTGGTGAGAATGGTCTAGTGCTGGACGTTTATTTAAAAAGTTTAGATTCTTTGAAATACCATGAACTTTGGTACAAAGCAATTGATCGGTACAAGGCTGAGCTCACCTACACCGTTCACCCTGAAGAACTATTTCTTTATATAACGCGCAGTTGTCGTAACGATTTAGAAGATTATTTCAATTGCCGCTATGTTGAGTGAGTTCACGATTGAAAAGCTCGAGTCGGTAGAAATAAACCCTCGATTGGAAAAGCGTGTTTATAAACTTATGTTTAATAATGTAGCTAACGATGAACTCTTTGTGCGTGCTTTTGATTGTATTCTAGATGTATTTAAAGATGACTTACCAACCGGTTGTAAAGTGGGAACAAAAATAGTACTGAACGATATGAAAGCCCTTCATATCGAATACAGGTTTCCCTATACTTTAAGCGGTGAAATATTATTAAGCCGCATATACTGCGTAATGCAGAGCAATAATGATGTAATTGTAAACTCGATTAAGACCGAGTTTAGTATTTTGAAAAAAAAGTGAAATGTATTTATATATTTTGCGTGATATTTCTCCTGTACTGTTATGATTATATGCATATTTCTATTATTATTGAAATGTATTTATATTTTGCGTGATATTTCTCCTGTACTGTTATGATTATATACATATTTCTATTATTATTGAAATGTATTTATATATTTTGCGTGATATTTCCCATGTACTGTTATGATTATATGCATATTTCTATTATTATTGAAATGTATATTTATTTCTATTTGAAATGTATATTTATTTTATAAATATATCTCCATAATTGTGTGTATATATTTCCTGTACTGTTATGATTATATGCATATTCCTCAATTATTATTGAAATGTATATTTATTTTCTATATATTTATAATAAACAGAATGATGCAATGTTGTTTTACTTAATTATATCATGTTACGCCTTCTAAACCTACTACCGGTATTCTAAACCAACTTTTAAGAAATATAATAATGTATACAATGGTATTTGGCAACTCAGTCTTCGATTAGAATTAAATATATAGCGAATACATGGCGCTATCTGGCAACTCAAGCCATTTACGCCTTCTAAGCCAACTGGCTGATTAGGAGCCTATAAAACAACGCCTACTCGGCTGAAGTCTTAATATGCACTTGGCTCCTGCCAGGTGAACACCTCTCCTCCTCCTTTCTCTCCTCCTTCTTTCTCTTGGGGGATAACGCCGCCTCCAAGTTGCATGCCCCTTGCAACCCCGGTTGGCAACAAAGGCCAGTACTTTTTTGCAACACCCCCACCCCCTTTGCAACATTACGTAATCATTTGCAGCATTCTTGCACTCTCCCCTTTTGCGGCTATACTACTAACGCCCCCAAAAAGATTAGGTGCCGTACGTCTATGCTTGTGGCATTTTTTGGGGTACTGGTGCGGCCTTTCTACTCGTTTGTTGAATGCGACACTTATAGGGCGTGGTCTTATAGAGAGCTTTCTTGCAATTCAGTTTGGATGTTTAGATACAAGAGTGTTGCATTGTGCAATGGTGCAGGTTGTGTTGTTGCAAAGTTTAGAAAGAAAACCATAAATAGTGCCACTTTTGTTTTTCTTATCTTAATTTTATGCAACTGAGGCCTAAGGTAGGCCCACATCGAGTCAGCAACCCTAAGGTAGGACCTAATAGGATCTCTAAGTCCGTAAATTTTAGTCTAGCTTAACTTGGGCTGTAGATCGAAGTGGCCCTTTATACCTTGGCTGTTCAGGGTTCAGCTAGGATTCTAGCCCAAACTGAGTCAGTAACTATTTTTTGGTAAAGTTCTGATTGTGCAAATTGTAGCCTAAGTTAGGCCTGGACGGGTTGAGCATAATTGAGTTAAGGTCCCAGGGTAGAAAGTTTGGTCGCCCAATTGCGAAACTTGGCCGCTGGTCTGTCGTTGTTTTGGGCCTACATTTTTACCGGTTTGGTTAATTTTGGTTTTATTGTTCGTAGGCGAAGGTTGCAGACTTCAGTGCACCAGTTACTTGGGTGGAAAATTTGGTATGCCATACTGGTGGTTGGTCAGTACCCCAACCAAGCAATTCAGTTTATTTGAAAAAAAGGCAAAATTTGAGTTTGATCAGTTTGGTTCAGTATTTTCGCCAATTCAGCTTATTTGGCATTGAGCCCAATTGTTGTTTGCATTGAAGATGAGTGCAGCTGAATTGAAGAAGTTTAGAAAAAGGAGAAGCGCCTACAAAGGTCTAATTACAAAGGTCATTGCCACTGTAGATTCTGCCATAGAGCAAGAGGATTTAAGCTTAGTGACTGCGCAGCTCTCCATATTAGAAACTAAAAAGGTTGCTCTAAGCGAAGTAAACGTTAAAATTGAGGCTCTAAAAGAAGAGGATGAAATAGAAAATGACATAATTTACTTTGAAGAGATTATTGATGACATAATTAAAGCATGCCACAGAGCAAAAGAGTTTAGCAGCTCAGTACAGTTAGAGACCAGGTCTAATAATGAAATACAGCCCTCAAAAAAACGGTTTGTGAAGTTAAGGTTAATAGATCTGCAGTTCAATTACCGAGGCTTATACTCAAAACATTTTCTGGGAGTATTCAGGAATGGCAAGGATGGGCAGACAATTTTCAATCAGCAGTTCATTCTAGTCAAGTGTTAAGCGCGGTGGAGAAGTTTAATTATTTGCAGTCCCTCTTGGAAGGGGAGGCAGCAAAGACAATAGCAGGATTAGCATTAACAGAAGCTAATTATAATGTAGCTTGGGATATATTAAAGAAACGGTTTGGTAAGCCAGAGATCTTAGTTAAAAGCCACCTCCGTGAACTTTTAGTTATACCTCCTGTTAATAATCCCAATAGTGTCAAGGAGTTACGGCAGTTATATACTCAATTTGAAGTTAGAACTAGGTCCCTGGACAACATGGGGGTAGGAATGGAAAGGTATGGTATAATGTTGGTCACTATACAGGAGTTTTAATTGCCTAGCTCAATTTTGCTTGAATTAAGTAGTGGACACTTTACAGAACATGTGTACATCCCCCTTCAGCAGATGTTAAGCCTTTTAGGCACAGAATTAGCAAGACGAGAGGGAAATGAGTTTGCACAGTGGGATGTTAAACAAGGGGACAAAGGCAGTCACAGCACGAAAGTTTCTACAAAAAGGAATAGCCCAGGTACAGTGTCAGCTCTACATGCATCCTCTGAGAATAAATTAAAGGAATTAAGGAATGCATATTTTGCGAAGGCAACCACAAGTCATATAAATGTGAGGTGGTTGAGGCTTTACCTGTTGAGGAGAGAAAGGACAGGGTAACTAAGTCCACAGCATGTTTTAAATGTTTTTTGAAAGGTCACAGACCAAGGTTTTATAAGTTTAAAATTTTATGCAAAAAATGCCATGGCCGGCATCAGCCATTATTGTGTGAAAACACTCTTAGTAGGCCTACCCCAGAAGTAGAGACATTAGTGGCGCATGCCACTGTTATGAAAGGGAGTAAAAGTGAAGGGGGATTATTGCAAACAGCTGCAGCATTATTAATTGGGAATGATGGAGAAGCTACTGTAAGAGTGTTGTTTGAAATTTGAAGTTTAAAGAACTTAAGACGGAAAATTTAAAAATTCCTGGGTTTGGGGGTTCAGTTCAAAACCGAACCAAAGTTAAGAAGGTAGAAGTTCTGGTTAAGGAATTGTTACCACAAAGTCCCACTATCAAGGTCCAAGCTGTAGAGATTGAGGAACTTTGTGCTCCAGTCACTACTTGTTTAGATATGGCATGTGTCCAAGAATTGCAAGTTAAAGGAATTAATTTGGGCAATAATAAGTTTGAAGGGACAGAAGATATTAGTCTTTTGATTGGAGCTGACTATTATTGGGACTTCATCACTGGTAACATTGTCCGCACATCTCAAGGTTCTGTAGCTATTGAAAGTAAACTAGGCTGGATGCTACATGGTAGCTATTGCAATGAAATGGAGGTTAAAGCTCTTTTTTGTTAAGATTGAGGAGAACAGCCATGGTTTGGAAAGGCATTTGAAAGCCTTTTGGGAACTTGAATCCATTGGCATAAAGGATAAACAGGAGAAGCAGGCAAGTACAGTGAACAGTGATGTTTTAGAGCAATTTGAAAAAGGTACTGGGTTTAGAGATGGTTGCTACGAAGTTGGCCTCCCTTGGAAGGATTCTTACAAACCCAGCTCAAACCTTCAGCTAGCCAATAGGAGGTTGGAGACTTCATTACACAGGCTAAGGAAAAATGAGTTGTTAATGAATACAATAAGGCCATCCTAAGCTATGTAAAGGAGGGCTATGCTGAAAGGGTGCAAGGTGAGCTGGTGAGCCAGGAGGCACATTATCTGCCACACCATGCAGTGGTACGGCGATACAAAACTACCACCAAACTGAGGGTAGTTTTGGATGGCTCAGCCAAGGACAAAGGTGGTGTGTCCTTGAATGGTTGTTTGGATGCTGGGCCAAATTTAAATGCAGATTTATTTTCCTTGGTACTGCGAGTCAGGTTTGGTAGAGTGGCATTGACTGCAGATGTGAAGCAAACATTTTTGCGGATAAAGTTAAAATCAGAGGACAGAGATGCAGTAAGGTATCTGTGGGTGGATACGAAAGACTTGTTGGAAATGAACCTAAGGTTCAAGCATATAGAATGAAGTCAGTGTTGTTTGGCCTCAGCTCTAGTCCATTTCTGTTGGCAGCTACTGTGCAGTACCATTTTACGAAATATTCTGAAGTCTATCCTAATACTAATGAACACATGAGGCAAAATTTTTATGTTGATGATTTGCTGTGTTCAGTGGATAATACAGAAATGGCTAAAGAGATATTTATGGAAGCTAGAGCTATAATGAGGGAGGCTGACATGGAGCTTAGAAAATGGCAGACCAATCATTCTCAGTTACAACAGTTTATGAGTCAGTCCTGTGTAGGACCTGATGCAGCAGAAAGTATTGGCAGCAAGGAGAGTATTGGCAGCAAGGAAAGTATTGGCAGCAAGGAGAGGATTTGTTTACTTTCAATGGGAATTCTTAAGTTGAGCTGGTTGAGAATGAGACAAGGTGGACAAAACGTACAGCTCTTAGTTTGGCTTCAAAAGTCTTTAAGCCTCTTGGATTCCTGGCTCCATTTGTGATAAAGTAAAAACTTTGATTTCAGAGCCTCTGGGAAATTGGACTTGTTTGGGATCAAGAGTTACTCGATCATATGGTGGTAAAGTGTAAATATTGATTTAACGAATTGGCACATCTTGGAGACATTGAAATCCCAAAATGGTGCTTTGGAGAGTTGAACAATAGTCTGGATAATTTGGAGCTACACATCTTTTGTGATGCAAGTGTGGAAGCCTATACAACTTGCATTTATATAAGAGGCACAGTCGAAGAGGAATAAGTTGCAAGTTGGTTGCTGCAAAGAGCAGAGTAGCACCTTTGAAAAGGCTTTCTATTCCAAGGTTGGAATTGATGGGTGCAGTCAGTGATAGCCGGCTTGCAGTTACAGTGCAAAACTCTTTGGGCCTTTATGAAATTCCAAGCTATTATTGGACAGACTCCATTATAGTTTGGTACTGGTTAAGAAGCAGGGCAAGGAAATGGAAACCATTTGTTGCCAATAGGGTGGAGGAAATTCAAGCACACACAGATCCAAAGCAATGGAAGCATTGTCCAAGCACCCAAAACCCAGCTGATTTACCAACACGAGGAATTTCAGTGAAAGATCTTGCACAGTCAAGTTTGTGGTGGAATAGATCAGAGTGGCTAAAGCTTGGAAGTGAAAATTAGCCTTCTAATCAGCCTACTGTAGGAGAATGCCTCGCTGAAGAAGAATGGGTGAGTGAGATGAGAAAATGCACTGTGAACAGTTGTCAAGTTATGTAGCAGGACCCCATATTGAGGCTTGAGGACATTAGCAGTTTGAAAAGGTTGTTAAGAGTGACAGCATGGGTATATAGATTTACAGACAGCTTTAAGGGAGAAATAAGAAGGGAAGGAATTCTGAACAGTAAGGAGATTCAGCAAGCCAGGCAATACTGAGTGGTACATGTACAGAAGGAAAAATTTGGTGAAGAGAGAAAATTGCTCACCAGCAGTCCATTACAGGTTCTACCACACATTCTGCTCTCAAAGGTTTGGATGGGTGTTTGGATCAGGTTTATTGAGAGTAGGAGGTAGACTACACTTTTCTTGGCTTCTAGAGGAGAAAAGGCATCCAATTTTGCTAACTTCTGGGGAGCACTTTGTGGAACTTTTGATCCTGGATGTGCATCATAAGTTGTTGCATGCTGGAGTTAGAGAAGTGATAATAGAGATCAGACAACAGTTTTGGATTCCCAAAATTATGCAGTTAGTAAAAAGGTCTTGCAGAGATGTGTGGTTTGCAAGCGTTGGAGGGCAAAGCCTTATCATGAAAAGGTGGCTCCACTTCCAAGAGAACGGTGTCTATGCTGCCCCATTTGATGTAATGGGAGTAGACTTTGCAGGTCCAGTCTATGTGTATGAACAAGGGGAATCTAACAAAGGTTATATATGTCTTTTCACATGTGCTACCACCAGAGCAATCCATTTGGAATTGGTAAGCAACTTAAGTAGTGATGTATTTCTTTTGGCCTTTAAAAGGTTTGTGAAGAGAAGGGATTTCTCAAATAAAATCATATCGGATAATGCAAAAACCTTCAAAAGGGCTGCAAAGGAACTCCAAGAAGTTTGGTCCTTGCTAAAAGAGGAGGGATTCCAATCCTACTTTTCACACCATGGGGTACAGTGGGAGTTTATTGTTGAGAGAGCACCATGGAGCGGAGGATTTTGGGAAAGGCTAGTGAAAAGTGTAGTGTCCATTAAAGAAACGTTTAGTTAATGCTCATTTGAGCAAAGAAGAATTCTGCACTGTTTTATGTGAAGTAGAAGCAATGGTAAACAGCATGCCTATCACCTTTGTTTATAACAAACAGTATGCAGGATGCAGAGCCATTGACACCAAATCATTTTCTTTGTGGTAAACGATTAACATCAAGCCCCAGTTTGCCATGAGACTTACAGCCTATCCAGAGCAATGTAAAGGGCTCCAATGCAAACTGTATCAAGGTCGGAGAAGTGGTAATGATTGGGGATGAAAGACCAAGGCAATGCTGGAAGCTTGGCATAATTGAAGAGTTGTTTGTTGGCAAAGACAATTTAGTTAGGTCTGCACTGGTAAAGACTGTAGTGCCTTGCACCACAAGATTATTCTTTATTAGTGAAAACTGCCACAAATTGGCATGAGTGAATTATTTAAATCTAAATAAATAAATACAAGTTAAATGTCTAGTGATCAAATTTAATTCTTAAGAATTCAGAGTGGTGTGACTAGACATGAATGGGTTTTTAAGGATTATTTTGGCTGGTTGGTAAAATTATTAAGTAAAAACAAACTTGTGTGCAACGACAACACAAAGGACGCCAAAAAAAAACCATTATTATTCGAAATCACCCCGCCAGCAAGCAAAGTTCCTTTGTGACAAGGTTGTCATTGTGGCTATTTTCTTTTAGTTATTATTATTACTATACTATTATTATTACTGTATTATTATTACTATATTATTATTACTATATTATTACTATTATTATTACTATATTGTTATTATTACTATTATTATTAGGTTGCATTATTATTAGTATAATTATTATTATTCCTATTGTAATATTGCATATTCATTATTATAATCAGTATTATTTGCAGACTGTTATATATTAGCCAAACGGGCCATTATTTAATCTCACCATTATAAGTCCATCAAAGTTGTTACGGGTAAAAATCCCCTTTGCATATACTCATTAATTGTTGTCAATAAAATATAAAAATTCATATTGATTTAATAATCAGTCCTTCCCTTCTTTTATTAAAATTAACTTTGCGCCGCAGTGCCGGATGCCAATCTAGTACTTGGGCGCTGGTGACCCTGGCATATAGTTAATTATCTACGTAAACTTGTAAAGGTCTAAATAAATAAAACCGGACTCTTACAATTGGTAACCTCCTGGAGTGACCAAACACCGTAATTTATGCAAAAAAAATTCTAAGTTTTTTCTTAATTTTTGTCAATATATTCAGTCTGCATCTATAATTTTATTAAATTCACTAGTACTAAGCACTCACCTGTACTAGAAGTATATTCTATTGCAAAATATATTCCTCTTATTTTGCCTTTTTTATATAAATTCAGCATTTTCTAAAGTTTTTTTATGCAAATTTACTTATATTTTGCAAACAGCCTATACGCAGACTATTTTTCTGCTAATATTGGGCTACATCATAAAAAAATTTTTTTACTTATATTTTGTAAATAGCCTATACGCAGACTATTTTTCTGCTAATATTGGGCTCATCCTAAAAAAATTTTTTTACTTATATTTTGTAAACAGCCTATACGCAGACTATTTTTCTGCTAATATTGGGCTACATCATAAAAAAAAAAAAAAAAAAAAAAAAAAATTTCACGTAACTTTTTGTTATTGGCATTCATAACTCAAATTGAGTCTCATACTCAACCAAGCTTACCTGAAGCCATTATTTACATTCAACAACATTTGTTGAAATCTTGTCAGTTTGTGACACATTTTAAATTTTTTTTAGTACCTTGTAACAAATAATAGCCACAATGACCAATAACAACCTAGGGTCATCCAATGGTGGTACTCCAAATTCACCACCTATAACGGACTTTCTCACAATGTATCAGCCTACCACTCCACAATTCACCGCTGAAGAGCCTGGAATCTTTGTGAGTCAACTGCGGGATTATTTCGAGATAAAAGGAGTTACGGACCCACGAACCAAGTTCCTTGTCACAAAGAACCTCCTGCCTACACAAGTATACAAAGTAGTGCGGGATGTAACTCTATTGCCTCCGTCTGACCAAGCTTTTGAGAGCCTCCTCAGCGAGTTAGTCAGGAGACTCGGCCAATCAGAAGAAGAGCGACTCAATGCTCTACTCAAGGACCAAGTTCTTGGGGATCAAACGCCAACAGCCTTCCTGAGACATCTGCAAGACCTGGCTGGACAGACCAATGAAGACGATAAAAACTCACCCTTAATGCGACGCCGCTTCCTCAATGGTCTCCCTACTGCCCTACGGCCAATGCTCCGTTGTATGCCAGATGATACAGACCTCCTCACAATGGCCAAAACAGCTGATAAGATGATGATTGAAATCCACCTTGGCCAAGTAGATAACCACACCCATCACCCCCAAATCTGTGCCACGCAGGAGGACAATCTGAGTCCGGCTGCACAAGGTCTTAAAGTATCCAATGAAATTCTACGAACACTTAAAGAAGAATTTAAAGCTCTCCGAATAGAGCTAGCTAACAACAGGGAACGAGAGAGAAGTTCTTCAAGACAAGGACGACCCTCTGGTCCAATTAGAGCCTCCCAATATGAACCTGGACAACGCCTCGTTCTCCTACAACCACAGCCACCGCAAACAGGTCAGTTGGTTGCTCCTAATCCAAATCTATTAGCCTTACCTCATCCTCAATCCTCAATCCCCACTACTCAGCCCCATTCTCAACCTATTTCCTTACCACAGTCTACTGTTCATACCCCTCCTTGCTGGTATCATGAAAAGTTTAAAGATCGTGCAACGCGCTGTCTCACACCTTGCCCATGGACTCCTAACCCTCCTTTAAACTAACCAGGCTGGTGTCACAGGCGTCTGACGCTACAGCCTCTCAAGCCTCTCCTCCTATCCTTACTTCAACTAACCCTACCACTACCTCATTTAACACTGTCAAACCAACACCTACGTACGCAAGTAAAGTTAAAGAATCGCAACCTACTTATTCAACCACAGCTAATTTAATACCCCCAACTAATTCTCCAAATACAACACAAACTCCTTCCCACAGCAATACTAACCTTCTTCCACAAAAATTTAATGATTCACAAACTACTGCACCACCTGGTCCAACATTCACCTTGCATGATCCACTTTCAGGCTATGCATTCCTTATTGACACTGGAGCTCAATACAGTGTTATTCCTGCAACAGCCGCAGACCGTGCAAACGGACCTTCTCCTTTCATTTTACGTGCAGCTAATTCTTCATCTATTCACACTTATGGACATCGTTCTATTTCAGTTTCTCTTGGACTTAGACGTGTTTTCCGCTGGATATTTCTTGTCGCGGATGTATATACTCCAATGTTAGGCTCTGATTTTCTTTCTGCTAATGATTTATTAGTTGATGTTCGTAGAGCACAATTAATTGATAATGTCACACATCTTTCAGTAATTGGTTCTCCTACCGTGCACCCCTCTTCATTATTGGCAAGTTCTCTGCCACAGTGCTCACCTGCTATAGAGCAGCTCCTAAATGAATTTTCTTCACTTACTCAACCCTGTTCTAAGGATACCCCTATTAAACACTCTGTTGTCCACCGTATTGATACGGTAGGCTCACCTGTTTTCACCCGCCCACGTCGCTTAGCTCCAGATCGTCTTGCAATTGTGAGACGAGAGTTTGAACACATGCTGAACTCGGTATTATACGGCCTTCAAGTAGCCCGTATGCCTCTGCTTTACACATGGTCCCAAAACCTACACCTGGAGACTGGCGTCCATGTGGAGATTATCGTGCTTTGAATGACAACACGATTCCAGATCGCTATCCCCTTCCTCACTTACACGATTTTACTTCTGCTCTCCATGGCACCACAGTATTTTCACGCCTTGACTTGGTGCGAGCCTTTCATCAAATTCCTGTACACCCTGATGACATACATAAAACTGCTATAACAACCCCTTTTGGGTTATTTGAAATGACAAAAATGCCATACGGACTGCGTAATGCGGCCCAAACTTTTCAACGCTTCATTGATGAAGTGTTGAGAGGTCTCTCCTTCACTTTCACATATGTCGATGACATTCTCATCGCAAGTTCTTCTCCCTCAGAACATATTCAACATTTACGCTTAGTTTTTTCTCGGTTGGCAGAATATGGTGTATTGCTAAACCCTGAAAAATGTGTCTTTGCTGTAGATGAACTCACCTTCTTAGGACACAAAGTTACTTCGAAGGGCATTTCTCCTCTCGAAAATAAAGTATCTGTCATAAGGTCTTTCCCACAACCGCAAACTCAAAAGCAACTTCGCCGCTTTTAGGGATGGTAAACTTCTACCATCGCTTCATTCCTCAGTGTGCAAACATTCTTGCACCCATAACCTCTCTTCTTCGCCAATCAAAAAGGGGCAGATCCACTGCAGTTCTGTGGAACCCCGAAGCTACCAACGCTTTTTCACAAGCAAAAGAGGCTATAGCACGAGCTACATGCCTTGTTCACCCTCAACCAGACGCTCCTCTGAACTTAGCCACTGATGCCTCTGACGTTGCCGTGTCAGGAGTGCTCCAGCAGCTTGTTTCAGGCGTTTGGGAACCTCTCGCATTCTTTTCACGCAAGCTCTCACCTTCACAAATGAGGTACAGCACTTTCGGTCGAGAGTTGCTGGCGATATACCTCTCCATCCGTCATTTCAGGTCATTCCTGGAAGGACGTGACTTTAGCATTTTTACGGATCATCGTCCGTTAATATTTGCTCTCCATTCTCAATCAGACTCTCATGCTCCTAATGAGCGAAGATACCTTGATTTTATTCTTCAATTTACTTCAGACATTCGACACATTTCAGGTTCTTTGAATGTTGTGCCGGATGCGCTGTCTCGCATCTCAGCAATTTCTGACCCTGGACACTCTCACATCAACCTTTCAGAGATGGCTAAGGCTCAGTCCACGGATACAGACCTCCAAACTCTTATTAATTCACCCACTTCATTGCAAGTCCGCTCTTTACCAGTTGAACCCAAGTCAGACTTACTAATTTTATGTGACGTCTCGACTGAGCATATTCGACCGTTGGTCCCACAAGGGCTGCGAAGAGCTGTTTTTGCTAAACTCCATTCCCTTTCTCACCCGGGAATTAAGGCCACCCAAAAATTAATTGCAGCTAGGTTTGTATGGCCAAGTATGCACAAAGATATCCGCAATTGGACTCGATCTTGCCTTCAATGTCAGCGTGCCAAAGTTCACCGACACACAAAGTCAGAAATTGGTACCTTTCCTTTGCCAAAGGCTCGTTTTGAGGCCATACACCTAGACATAGTCGGCCCCCTCTATTCTTCTCGAGGTTATACCTATCTTCTCACTGTCATTGATAGGTTCACAAGATGGCCAGAAGCTGTTCCTTTGACTTCTTGTACTGCTTCTGCAGTAGCTCACGCCTTTGTTTCATGTTGGGTTTCCCGTTTTGGAATACCTGCAACCATTTGCACAGACAGAGGTGCCCAGTTTGAATCGGCCTTATGGAAGGAACTCATGCTCCTTCTTGGGACTGAGCGCATCAGAACAACAAGCTATCACCCGCAATCCAATGGGGTGATAGAACGCTTCCATCGTCAACTTAAAAGTTCCTTGCGAGCCACTGATCCATCTACTACATGGGTGGACAGGCTACCCCTAATCCTACTCGGAATTCGTACTGCTCTGAAGACTGATCTTGCATGCTCTGCAGCAGAATTAGTTTACGGTACCACACTCCGGTTACCCGGAGAATTTTTCACACCTACACCCATTAACCCCGCATGTGATCCTGCTTCGTATGTTAAGACATTACGCTCTGTTATGAAGCAAATTCGTCCCACAGCACCTAGAACTTCCACTTCACAAACTACCTTCGTTTCCCCTGATTTACAAACTTGCACACACGTTTTCTTGAGACATGATGCTCACCGCTACCCTCTTCACTGTCCCTATGATGGTCCCTTCCTTGTGCTAGACCGTAGACCCAAAACTTTCATCATTGACAAGGTGGGCAAGCGTGAAACGTTTCTGTGGACCGCTTGAAACCAGCATACCTTGATTTTTCTCCAACAAAAGATCCTATCCTCCCTCAATCTTCTGTACCTCCACCTCAAATACAGGTACAGCAACCTATCCTCCTCAATCTTCTGTACCTCCACCTCAAATACAGGTACAGCAACCTATCCCTCCTCAATCTTCTGTACCTTCATCTCATATACAGGTACAGCAATCTACCCTTCCTAAATCCTATGTACCACCACCTCATCCGAGGGTACAACAATCTATCATCCCTCTTCCAATTCTCCTTCATTATCGCAACCAACTGTCTTTGAACCAGCCAGTGGCTCCATCGCACAGGCACCAAGAATCCCCTTCCCCCAATGTCCCTACTGCACCTGTAGCACCATCCATGCCTTCAGAACCAGTGCTGCAGGATATTGCCATCCAAAAGCAAACAACGACTCGTTCTGGAAGAGTCATTCGTAAGCCAGTGCGTTTTGACATTTAAGTGTTTTTTTTTACCCCTGACAACCATGTTTTTGGGGGGCAGTACTTGTAGTGCCTTGCACCACAAGATTATTCTTTATTAGTGAAAACTGCCACAAATTGGCATGAGTGAATTATTTAAATCTAAATAAATAAATACAAGTTAAATGTCCAGTGATCAAATTTAATTCTTAAGAATTCAGAGTGGTGTGACTAGACATGAATGGGTTTTTAAGGATTATTTTGGCTGGTTGGTAAAATTATTAAGTAAAAACAAACTTGTGTGCAACGACAACACAAAGGACGCCAAAAAAAAACCATTATTATTCGAAATCACCCCGCCAGCAAGCAAAGTTCCTTTGTGACAAGGTTGTCATTGTGGCTATTATCTTTTAGTTATTATTATTATTATTACTATACTATTATTATTACTGTATTATATTACTAATTATTACTATTATTATTACTATATTGTTATTATTACTATTATTATTAGGTTGCATTATTATTAGTATAATTATTATTATTCCTATTGTAATATTGCATATTCATTATTATAATCAGTATTATTTGCAGACTGTTATATATTAGCCAAACGGGCCATTATTTAATCTCACCATTATAAGTCCATCAAAGTTGTTACGGGTAAAAATCCCCTTTGCATATACTCATTAATTGTTGTCAATAAAATATAAAAATTCATATTGATTTAATAATCAGTCCTTCCCTTCTTTTATTAAAATTAACTTTGCGCCGCAGTGCCGGATGCCAATCTAGTACTTGGGCGCTGGTGACCCTGGCATATAGTTAATTATCTACGTAAACTTGTAAAGGTCTAAATAAATAAAACCGGACTCTTACAAGACTTCAGGAGGAAAATTAAAGAGACCTATACAAAAACTCATGCTTCAGAAATCAGCAAAAACACGGATAGTCAAGATGAAACATTTGGGTTACAGCCTCATGGAGAAGGCTCGGCTAAACTTGCAGAAGGTAATGACAACAATGCCTCTTCGGTGGGGAGTGTTAGAAAATCTAGAAGAGAAAGAGCCATTGTGGTCCCCAAGGCGATATGATGACTAAGCTGATTGATGCAGCATTGCTTGTATATATTAAGTATATATATATATATATATATATATATATATATATCCATCTCATAATTATAAGGTTAGTGAAATATTCACTTAATTTAGAGCTAGCATTTTTGGGCTCTTGTGGCATCATTGTTTGGGCATCCAGGACCCACTACAACTTACACATGTCACCATACACAAAGACATAGACACAATAGGACCATGAGATACATACAGAAGCATATATTAACATATTACAGTACAACGTAGATAGCCTCACAAACAAAATTATGCAGCTTTGGGAATTCGTACACGAACAGAATATTCACATAGCACTCATACAAGAAACAAAACTAAAATGCACACACAAAACACCCACCATCCCTGTCTTCACTGCGATCCGTCAAGATCGTACTGGTGGGGTGGACTCATCACTTCCATACGATACGTCAAAGCATTAGCTACACTGATGACACCCAAAACATTACAAACACAATCCAAGCACGTAACACGATAGAAATACGGGCAGTTAACATTAAAACACGCGCAAAACACAACACCACACTCATCAACATTTACATCCCAGCAGATAGTTCACCTCAGGTGCCAGCCAATTACAATCCACAGTTATACAATCTGGCCTCTCTCACTAATGTCACCTTAGGAGGAGACTTCAACGCTAAAGACACTAGTTGGTACCTGCACAACCAAAGCAACACCAGAGGCGCCAACATAGCCACACAACTAAACAGCCTCTTCATTCTTAACAATACAGAAGAACATACACACATACCACATCAAACAGGATACTCAAACTCCTCCCCAGACATAACGTTCTGTTCCCCCTCACTAGCAACACATACACACCATACACACTGGAGAACAGAAAAACAATTGTCATCAGACCACCTGCCCATCATCATTACAACACGTTCTACACTCTGCCACAACAGCCTTAGGCACACTTACAGAAATTACAAGAAAGCTGATTGGGAACAGTTCAAAATGCAGACTGAGGAACAATTCACCACATTAAACAGCACACCCATCATAAACATCAATACAACACTCAAGACATTTAGTCAGATCATCAATAATGGAAACAAATACATACCCAAGGGCAACATTAGGAAATACAACCCAAATTCCACTAGAGAAATAGCCCACCTCATAAGGCAATGTAACAACCTTAAACATAACCCACAAACACCACATACAGAAGCCATAAAACAGAAGATACAACAGTTCAACACAGAAATAAACAACAAACTTAAAGAAAAACAAACAGAAACATTTAAGGAATTCATAACAACACTAAACCACTCCACAGATACATCCAGGCTATACAAGACTATAAACAGCATTACCCACTCTAACAGCGGCATTCACACCTCACACGCGGCTATCTGTCGCAGCCAAAATAATATCCCAACATATACACAACAGGCTAACATTCAAGTTAATCGCTACGCAAAGATAAGTCACTTAAACAGAGACAACAACCAGAAACACCCAGACAGACAAACAGCCAGGCACAAGAAAACCTACAGACTCGACACGACCATTACACGCTTCAATGCAGACCAGACCACCAAGATCATCAAAAACATTAAGAATTCGAAGGCTACTGGACCAGACAACATATCTAAAATACACCTTAAACACTTGGGCCCACAGAGAATACTAGCTCTCAGGCCGGGATCCAGATCCATAATCTGACTTGTGCCATTTTATTAAATGCATACCAAAGTGTAAAAGAAGACATGATTCGTTATTTACTTCAAAATATTTATTTTATAAAATAAATCATTTCTAATGTTTGTCACTGATAATATCAACAAGCTCCATCCTTCTTGGGTGGAGCCGTGCAAACTTCTCAACCAAAACATCCACATCGAGCTTCCGCCCATAGTGGACATGCATCAGAGCTAAACCATTCATCCTATCATTTCTCATGGTGCTCCTCAGATACGTTTTCAGTCGACGCATGGCTGAAACTGAACGTTCACACTCACAGGTGGTGACTGGAATGACTGCCAATACCTTGAGTGCAGCATAAATGTTTGGGAATAAGACCTTGTCCATGGAGTGTAAAGTTGACTGCACAGAGTCTGGTATGTCGCAGTTGGCCTGATGGCGCCGCTCCCAGTGGTATTGACACACATCCAGCTCTGCAGACAGAGTATTGGGACTGGGAAGGTCATCTTGGTAAGTCTGACAGAACTGCCGGAACTCTGGGTTCCATGTGTCTGGCTGTTCTATCATCTTTGCAGGAACACCTAAAATGAATAAACCAGTTGTCAATTTCATGTAACAGTAAGAGAGAGTACATATCAGTCCATCAATTTAATTATCATTCTCAAATTATCCCTATAGCTAAATAATTCCATCACAAACCTGAAAATCCCAGAATGGTTTTCTGTTGGCCATCTTTGAATCTTGATCCAATATCTGCCAGGAGATGATCCAAGAATGGCACAGTCACACTGCGACGGAAATAATCCTCCGTAGTTTCTGCAGGGACATTGTTTCTTTTTTTTTGCCGGCCGACTGTCCTGGGCTTTGTCACTGCTATGTCGAGGTCTTCAGCTATTTCTTCTGCAGCCTTGAACCACTCAGAATGTTTTGAGTCAACACTGTCTCTGACTGTTTGAAGAAACCCAAGGACCTCACCAACACTGTCATATGCCTTCTTTGTGTCGAGACTCCTCACCTGCAACTTGACTGTGATACCACGGGTGTATGACAAAACTTTCTTTGTCACAACAAAAGTGAAGATAAACTGGAATGTTCCAATTTGGTGGAGCATACCACTGGCCTTTATTGATGACTCACTGTCCCAGTTATGAGTGACGTTATCCTCGATGCACGTCAAGGTTGAAACCACGGCGGGCAGTAGCTCTTCAAATACATCTAGTGCATCCAAACGCTGGACCCATCTAGTTCGGCAAATATCGGTCAGCTTATGATGACAGAGGTTGGACACTCCTCCTGTGTGACAAAAACAGAAAGCATTAATTTTCAGATTAGATGTATGAAAAAATAAAATAATTTAAAATAAATTTCACAGCATTAAATTCACTATTACAACACACAGCCATTACAATAGAAAATGTATTGACTATACCAAGAAAAAAATACACCTTGATTTATTCTTCAAGCAGCAGCTGTCTTTTCGGTGAGAACTTGAAGAAACGCTCCACTTCCTCGAACGTGCCCATCATGTTGCGTACTTCTTGTAAAGCCAGTGGCGGTTCCTCATATGGGCAATATGGGCAGCCGCACAGGGCGGCATTTGTGGAGGGGCGGCATGAGCGCATGCAAAAAAAATAAAAATAAAAATAAGAATAAATAAATAAAGATATAAATAAAAATAAAAAATAAAATAAAATAAATAATAAAAGATCAATAAATATATTTTTATTAATAAAAAACCATCTATTGCATTTTCCATAAACCTTCCCATAAAAGACCTAAACAATGCAAAATGCTTCCAGATTAATATTATTGGGAATAAAGGCCCATACTTTAACATATGTAATGTTATTTTTCTGGGTTTGGTTAAATAGTGAAATGTATATTATTTATTACAGAACGAATCTTCACACTAAGCCACTAAGGTCTGTCAAATAACCGCAAATGGATAAGAAGAGGTCAAAGCTATCAGGTGCTCAGTTTAGAAAAAAGAGGAAAGAAGAAGAGGAGAAACGAGCAAAAGATAAAGGTATAGAGCTATGTCATCTACTCTTCACTGCTATATTGCACTGCTATTTTGTGATATAGCTTTCTGAGTCATTTGAAGTGTACTATTATGTATATAATTAGCCATTAACCAAGGAGGTTGTATTATTCATTTGTTTCCTATTCTAAAAGTTTAATAAATTCTGCTTAATAACATGTTAAATTAATTGTACTAGCCTATTCATGCATTGGTCTGTTATGTTCTATTTTACTATTTGCAGGGGCACTTTTGAAATATTTTGGAACACCCTCTGCCACTAGCCAGGATGAGAAGCCGTCTACTTCTGCCATTATTGAGGCTGAGGAGCCATCTACCTCCTCAGCCTCACATATGTCTCCACAAATGCAGTCTGATCCTGAGGATGAAGACCCATTTGCTTCTACTTCTCCCCGGCAGGACTCTTCAGGTGAGTTTGTGTGCACATATGTCTGTGAGTGTGTGCGTGTGTGTGTATGTGTATGTGTGTGCATCCCTGCAAAGCATTTTGCAAACAGTTATAAATTATAATGTTATTATCACTGGGTCTGGGTTACTGGGTATGTGTGGTGTTTCACCACCATAATTCCATAACACCACCACCATAACAAAGTGCTGTGAATAATGTGTTATCTAACTTAGGTGTGTATACTAATGAGTAATGCTCTTGTTCTTTCTATTAGAAAGGCCTGGAGCAGAATCGCCTCCTGAGGATGAGTCTCTGTCCACCGACCCTGCTAACTGGCCTTCAGTTCTGACTGAGAGAATTCGGACACAACTGGTTTCCAGGGGACCAAGTCAAGTACCATCTGACTTTGTATTCCCTAGAAACGACAGTGACGGAAGAAGTTTCCACCATCAATACTTCAGGAAGTCATTGGTTAGTGGGGAAAATATAACCAGAAGTTGGTTGGTCTATTCCTTAAAAAACAACAGCCTTTTCTGTTTCTGTTGTACATTATTTTCCAAGAGGAAAATAAATTTAACAAGTTTGGGACTCTCGGACTGGAAGCATGCAAGCTCATTGCTCACATCACATGACAACAGTTCAGAACACCTAAATTCTATGAAAATCTGGAAAGAACTGGCAGTGAGGATGAGAAAGGGGGAGACCATTGACAAGCAGGAGATGGCACTTCTGGAGGCTGAGAAGTTGAGATGGAGAGCGGTGCTGACACGTCTCACTGCTATTGTGCATTCTCTGGCAGTTAGGAATTTGGCACTAAGGGGACATACAGAAAAATTGTTCTCACCATCAAATGGCAATTTTCTGAAAGAAGTTGAACTGATGGCACAATTTGATCCTATAATGCAAGAGCACATTAACCGTGTCCAAAAATGGACCTCCAGTCACACCAGCTACCTCGGCCACCACATACAAAACGAACTCATTGATTTGTCGAGCAGCAAGACCATTTCAGCAATGGTGAGCGACATCAAACAATCAAAGTTTTTTTCAATAATTCTAGATTGCACTCCAGATATCAGCCACACTGAACAGTTGTCAGTTGTGATTCGGGTTGTGTCACTGGAGGGGAAGCCCCATATAAAGGACATTTCATGGGGTTTTTGGAGGCAGAGGAGTCCACTGGTCAACATTTGGCATCTCTGATTCTGAAGAGACTGGAGGAGCTAAAAGTTCCTTTCATGGACTGTAGAGGACAATCATACGACACGGGGCCAACATGAGGGGAAAAAACAAGGGTGTTCAATCCAGGCTCTAGAAATTAATCCCAGAGCTCTGTTTGTTCCATGTGGGGCTCATTCTCTGAATTTGCTTGTGGCCGATGCTGCTAAGGGATCTATTGATGCCACAAGTTACTTTGGCATCTTGCAGAAGCTTTACAACTTGTTTTCAGCCTCCACACAACGATGGGCCATTTTGAAAAAACATGTGAACATCACATTGAAGATGTGGTCTGATACAAGGTGGGAAAGCAAGATCAAGAGTGTGGAGCCCCTGAGATATCAGGCAGCTGCAGTGAGAGATGCACTGATCGAGGTGAGGGACCACACCAAAGACTCTGTAATAAAGGTCGAGGCTCAATCTCTGTCAGAGGAGGTTGGGTCATACCGCTTCGCCATTTGTTCAGTGGTGTGGCATGACCTGTTGTGCCAAATTCAGCATGTGAGCAAGCAGATGCAGTCTCCTAGCATGCACGTTGATGTTGCAGTAAATCTCCTAAAAAAAACAGAGAGGGGTCTCCGCAATTACAGGGCAACAGGTTTTGTGGCTGCACAAATGGCAGCCACAGATATCTGTGAACAAATGAATGTGGAGGCTGTGTTAAAACAAAAACGGCTGAGGTCCACAAAGCGGCACTTCTCCTATGAAGCATCTGATGAGCCCTTGATTGATGCTTTGAAGAAGCTGGAGGTGACATTTTTCAATGCAGTGGTTGATGCTGCAACATCAGCCATTCAGGAAAGATTTTCCACGTTGGAAATTGTGGGAGAGAAGTTTGGAGTGCTGACACATTTCCAAAATCTCACATTTGAGGAGCTGACAGAACAATGTGTGAACCTTAGTACTACACTACACTTTAAGGGACAATCTGACTTGGATGGCAGAGAGCTTGCACAGGAGCTGAAGAACTTGCCTGACTTGCCATCAAAGACCATATCCTTGCTTGAACTGCTGACATTTATCCATGAAAGGGAGCTCTCTGAAATATATCCAAATTTGTGGACTGCTCTCAGAATTGGTCTTACTCTTCCAGTCACTGTTGCTGAAGCAGAGAGGAGCTTTTCAAAGCTGAAGCTCATCAAATCCTACCTGAGGTCAACTATGTCACAGGAACGCCTTACCGGTCTGGCCATCATCAGTATAAATCATACAATTGCTGAGCAGATTTCATATGATGATTTAATTCATGACTTTGCATCAAGGAAGGTAAGAAGAGTCAGGCTTTAGATGGCAGTTGTGCTGTGGTGCAATTTATTTTGTTTCTTGTTCAAAGTGTAGCATAATAATTACCCTCTCTTAAGTGTCTTATTCTATTTATGTGATAGAGCATTTGTACAATTTAGAAATTTGATTCTCTAGTTTATTTATGGCAGTTGTGCAATTTAATTTGTATTTTTCCTGTTCATAGTATCATAATTACATTCTCTTAAGTGAGTTATTCTATTTACGTGATGAAGGATTTGTAAAATTCAGAAATTTGAGTCTGTTTTGGTTCTGAAGTTCCAACAATTAGTCCAATAAAAGTTATTTTGTGAAAGAGTTATGTCTGTCCTTTGTTTTGGGGGGATTCGAATGTGTGTGTGTTGGCGAACAGGGGGGGGGCGCTGAAGGTGAGGTTCGCCCAGGGCGTCATGTAAGCTAGGACCGCCACTGTGTAAAGCACAGGCTTTTACAACACACAGGTTCAATCTGTGAGACTGGCAGTGGACATAAGGTGCCTTTGGATACTGCTGTGCTATCAAAGCTGCTGCACCTTTGACTTGTCCAGCCATATTGCCTGCTCCATCATAGCACTGGCCTCTGAATTTCTTCATATCTAAGCCGAAATCACTAACTAGGGATGTGCCGGATAGTAATTTTACCGGATAGCCGGATACCGGATATCCGGGCGTTTTAAAATGCCGGATATCCGGTAAATAATTTTTAATATTACTCAGTTTGAAACATAAGCATATACTCTATATTTTTTTCATATGGCTAATAGGTAAGTAAACTAGCCAGCAGTAGCATTGTTCAATAATAGAGCAAAACATCTGTGTCAGTGCAAAACAGATCCAACTATTTAGCAACTAAAACTGTATTATTCTTCCTTTTAGTCATTGTACGGCTGCTAGGAAGGTACCACGTGTGCGCTCACACTGTGTTGTAAGCTGTATGTGTGTATGTGCGTTTTAATACCGTAACTTACGATAATTTTTTATGATAAAAATTATTATTAACAAATATCTGATTGCTTAGTACTAACTTGTTCATAATATTTTTTACGTATTCACAATTAACGATTGAACACTGTTACATTAAAATAGCTTCACGTTGCGAAATACATTATATTAGCTTTAAATAGTAACTAATCTGGAAATTTCAGAAACATCCAGAATTTTCGCCTTGTTATTCCCAGAGAAATAGCAGGACTGATCTGGCAACGATGCCCATGTGTCACCTTGTTTTGCTCTCAGTCGTTGCGTGGGTGTTGCAAGGGTAACAACTAACAAGTGCATGTGTGTGTTCATAATCACTTTACAGGCCCGTATTCTTCGTCATACTGAGTAATAGATTTCAAACAAGCAGTGTACAACATATTGATGGCAAGCCATGCCTAATCCATTACATGTAATTCTAAAAAACGTATAATAGTGCCCTCCTGCTCTTGAATATTGATAGTTAAGAAATACTAACTTCAGTGCTAGTAATTAGCTAAAAATTTGCGTTAACACTGTATTTGTTGCTAGTGCATCTCTTGTTTGAACTATTATTGATGCTCTATTATTTTATTAATTTATTTTACAATTTTTCAGCACTGTGTGTTCATGATCAGTGTTTCATTTTTCATTCATTTTAGAATTATTGTAACTATGTCTACGAGTAAAATCTGGGAATATTTTAAAATTTGTCATGGAGATAAATCGAACAAAGCTGAATGCAAATTATGTGATAAGACAGAATCAAGATTTATAGTTCGGGGAAAAACTCCTCGTTCTTATTCAACTAAGCCTCCCTGGAATCATCTGAAAAGTAAACATAATGCTCAATACAAAGAAGCTCAGAAAAAGTCAGGAAATAATGAATCTGCAGATGAAAAGAGTCAGGAGACGGTCACAAACTTCGAAACCAAAGCATCTACAAGCAAAGCTGCTCAAACAACGCTGCAAGAAACTATAGAAAGGAACAAAGCATGGCCCGCAGAAGATCCTCGATCAAAGTCTATAACTAAAGCAATTTGTAAGTACTGTAAGTATAACTATTAAGTGACATATATCTCGAATTTATTCAATTAGTGTAAGGGTCATTTAAAGTGAATTAAATAGAAAATAATTTTTCATTTTCGTAGGATATTAGCTAGATATATCTTCAAAAAAAATTACTTTCATTGAGCTTTGGGTATGACTATAATTCTCAATATTACTATATTACCTATTATTATTATTATAAATTCGATATTTTTATAATTTCAGGTGAGATGATGGCATTGGATGCAGAACCATTTACTGTGGTTCAAAGAGAAGGCTTCAAGAAGATAATGGCAGCTGCTGCACCTCGCTATTCCCTACCAACGAGAACCTTTTTCTCAAGAACGGCAATGCCAGAACTGCATGAGGAACTCAAAGCAAAGATTCTCAGAGGAAGCTCAAAGATGTTCAATATGTTTCATTCACAACTGACATTTGGACGAACTCTGGAAATAATGAGGCTTTTATAAGTCTCACAGCCCATTTCATAACATCAAATGACTTGCGGCAAAAAATATTCACTCTTGCTACACGCCATTTTCCTAAGAGACACACTGGACACAATATAGCAGAAATCCTAACCACAATAATTGATGAATGGGAAATAAAGCCTGAACAAATCCATCTGATACTACGAGACAATGCTGCTAATATTGTACTTGGCACTGGTAAGCTATTAATTAGCACTTAGTTACCTTACATGTATCAAAATATATAGCTATATCACTACTTCGAACTTGATTTATATTTATTTGATTACAGTTTAAATTTTTCAAGTATGTAATTAATGGAAAATAAAAAACGTAGCTTGAAGGGTATGTTGTACAAATTGCTAAACAGGTCGCAATTATGGATGGATTTTGATGAATAAGGTTTCACTAGATACTAGAATGCTTGAATTGTCAAAAAGTTACAATGAAAAATTTGTTGACACATTTTCTATTTTCGTGTAGAGACAGGTGGATGTTCTTTCATTTTTATCCATTATTTTTGTGCGTTGTTTTTTGTTAAGCACAGTGTTTAATTACTTTTTCGTGAATTGTTAACGCCTTATATTATCTTTACTAGTACAGTTCCCGTCACTTCGCTGACGGTTAGACAGGCTAAACTACAAAAAAAAGAACCCAGCCGTGAAAATTTTGAGCTTCACATTGTGTCAATATTTCTGAATCTGGTATCTCCCAAAACCTCCTCACCCCCATTCAACTTGGTGGCTAACCCCTTCCCCCATTACCCCCACCCCTCCCCATTACCCCCACCCCCACCCTTCCCCCATTGCTAAACTACAGAAAAGAACACAGTCATGAAATCTTGAGCTTCACATTGCCGCCCGTAATACAATTTCTGAATTTTTTTTACAATTTCTGAATTTTTTTCTCACAATTTTTTCTCACAATTTCTGAGTGTGACGGACAGACAGACGGACAGCTCTCTTATTATAATATAGATTAATTTTGCTCTTCTTTTTGATAGTTTAATTTTTGAATTAGGTAGGTAGGTCTTCATAGGGTTTCCTCTGGTCTGTACTAATTATTTTATTTATTTTTTTTAAACCTATATTCCTTTTCTTTTCAGGAATGATTGAGGCTACAGGAGAGGGATGTTTCATCCATACTCTACAGCTCACTATCACCAACTCACTTCTTTCACAAAGAGCATTAGCTGATATCATACAAAAGGGCAGACAAATAGTAGGACACTTCAGCCACTCATCAGTTGCTTGCACCCAACTTAAACAACTACAACAATCGCTCCAGCTTCCTGAACACCACTTAATCCAGGATGTATCTACAAGATGGAACTCAACTTACCACATGCTTGAGAGGCTCCATGAGCAGAAAAAAAAGCTGTTACAGCCTATGCAGCAGAGCATGACATTCCCACTTTGACAGCTTACCAATGGAGTTTAGTGGAGAATGTTATTAGTGTTGCAGTAGGGTGTGTCGAATTTTTCAGCTTTCAAATTCCAAATATGAGGGGTGCTAAAAAGTTGCAGCATGACTTAGGAATTCTAAAGATATTTTTGTTAATTTAATATAATTTAGTTTTGCTTGGTAAGAAGCTACATAAAAATAGTGACTTTTTTTACTTTTTTGTGGAATTATATAATAATTATTATATTAATAATTATATATGCTGTATATATAATGCACTGCTGTTTTTGCTTATTTCACAGGTTGAAACATATTCATCAGTGTGCTGAAGATTACTTGTCCGTCAGTGCTACCATCCTAACCAGTGGGAATTGACCTACAATCGCTTCTAAAAGGAGGACAAGACTGGGGACATTCACACATATGAGCAACCTAATTGGAACTGGTAGAGAGTTGTTGCCCTCTGAACTCCCAACTCTGCGAGACGTTCTGAAATATGGGCTACTGCTAAGAGAACAAAGTGGTGAGTATGTGAGAAACTACCCAGCAGCCAGTCTTGCAAAGGACATTTACCCTAAAGTGCTTGAAAAGTGGGAACGAGCAAACAGTTCTTTTGTAGCCCCCGTTGTAAATTCACGAGTCACAATAAACAAGATCCAAGAGAGCTGGGAGCAGGCCAAAAACATATCTCTTGGGAGAGGAAAGCTACATGTCAAAAAGGCTTTCATTGCAAAACTTGACAAGCTTTTTGACATCCTCAGTTGCAAGTGTAAAATTGTTCTCTGCTCTGAATTTGGCTGCCTTGCAGATGCTGATTGCAAAAACGAAACTCACATTAACTGTACATGCCCTAGGGAGATGAAGATCCCTGTGAAGGAACTTGCTTTCATTAAAGGTCAGAGAGACAAGTCTGGTTCTATTGGACCACATCAGATTGGCTTGCCAGATCAACCTGAGCACAACAGACAAGTCAAAAAGCAGAAGCGGCAAGAAGACGAAAGAAGAAGGCTTGCTGAATATAAGCAGACAAGTAAGCAGGATGTTTCAATGCCATCAAATGAAATAATTTTCTCTGATGATGAAAATGAAGAACAAATAGCTGATGCTCAAGATGGAAAGGATGGAAGTTATGAAGTGACATTAGAAATACCAAGCACGTTTTCAACTTCCAATAAAAAGCCAGAGTACAACACATTAGAAATACCTAATGTTGCTATGCATAGCATCAGATATGGTGTTGGCCTGCGTGCCACAGCTGCCATCACCACTGCTGCCTTTATGGATGCTGGCTTGATCACTGAAGAAGACAAGAGACTTGTAGGTGATCACAATAAAGTCAAGAGAGCCCAAGAAAAAGTTATGAGATCCCTGGATCAGGAATTTGATGATCTTTGTAAGAAGGATGAAATTGACTGCATCTTGAGAATAAAAACCCACTCTAATAGACAGAGTTTATTTCCACGACAGTTTCGACGCCCACTGGCATCCTCCTCGGGTGGATACAAAAAAAAAAAAAAAAAAAAAAAAAAAAAAAATTAGAGTGGGTTTTTATTCTCATATTTTGACCTTCACGTAAAAAAGTGAAGTTTTTTGCATTGACTGCATCTTCTTTGATGGCCGTCAAGATACAACTAAAGTTATGCTGAAAGCAGACAATTCAGATCGTCAGTTCCCCAGCATCATCAAAGAAGAGCATTATTCTGTGTGCAGTGAGCCAGGTGGAAGATATCTCTACCACTTCACTCCTGAGAAAGGCTCAACGAGAAAAAAAACTGCTGAAGTTATTGCTGATAATCTTGTAGATTTCATGAAGAAGAAGGGCATTGATAAAAGCCTGCAGGCCATTGGAGGTGATTCTACAAATGTTAACACTGGCTGGGAAGGTGGTTCCATGCATTGGGTAGAGGTCAAGCTTTGCCGTAAGCTGATCTGGTTGGTTTGTGCCCTCCACACTAACGAGTTGAGTTACCCCTGCGACACTTGATCACAGCACTAGATGGGAAGACCTTGTCTAACAACAAGTGGACAGGTAACATTGGCAAGATGCTAGACACTGCAACCGAACTTGAAATTGATCCTTCATTCACCAAACTCTCAATTGGAGAGCCTCTTACTTCACTGAGTGACAATGTCGTAAAGGATCTCTCTACTGATCAAGCGTACGGGTATAGGATCACACAGGCCATAAGGACAGGAGAACTTCCCACAGATCTGGCCCTTCTTGAAATTGGTCCAGTGAGCCATTCAAGGTGGTTGACAACAGCAAACAGGCTTTGTCGCATATGGGTTTCAAAATATGGCCTTAAAGGCAAAACCCTCAACAAGTTAAGACTGATAGTGGAATACATTGTTGGTGTGTACTACCCCTGTTGGTTCAACATCAAAGTAAAACACACTTGGGTGGAAGGCCCACGCCACATCTTGTTTCAGCTGCGGCTAGTTAGGCTGCAAAAGAAGGCTGTAGTGGATGCTGTTTTGCCAACCATCAAACGCTCAGCATGGTATGCATTCAGCGAAATGATAATCCAGACACTCTTGTGCTCAGATGACAGTGAGGAGAGGAGAGCTGGTGTCCAAAAGATTGTTGACATGAGGGGTGGAGATGATGACACACTTGGAGATCTTTCTGTACGTCCCAGGAAGACACCTTCCATCAACCCCAGTGCAGCCTTTTGAGGAGATAACCAAGCAAGCTAGTAATGATAAGGCGATGATCAGCTTTGTGATCCCAGCAGTAATGACACTGCACTCGTACCTCTCCAAGAGACAGAAAGATGCTGGTGTACAAACCTTGAAGGAACAGCTGAAAAAAGCTCTAGAAAATCGTTTCTTATCTAATTCAGGAGTCCAGCTTAGTGAAAAATGGTTCACAATTGCAACTCTTTTGGATCCTAGGTACAAAGATCGTTTTTTGAAAGATCCACAAACTGTGAAGCAACAACTGATTGATGATTTAGTAGAGCTTGAAATGAAAGATACACCAGAGGAGCCAAGCATCGGTGTTTCTGATGATAAAACTTCGACTGATGGAGAAAAGAGTCTTGCCCAAGAAACGCATGAGGATATCTGGGCTTGTTTTGACCAGTACAAACAAAAGCAAGCATATGATGAGGGAGACATTAGCAGTAGCACCGATGAGACCATGGATGTCGGCCACTCCATAGGAGAGAGTACTTTTACAAGTCCTAAAATAATAAAATCCAGAAAAAGTTTCTATGCTTCAAAATTAGAAAAATATCTCTCTATGCCTGCAATAAATCGAAAAGACAATCCATTGGACTGGTGGCGTATGAACTTGCCCCATTTGGCCTCATTAAAACCAATGGTCCTGAAATACCTCTGTGCACCTCCCAGTTCTGTAGCCTCTGAAAGGTTATTTAGTGCAGCTGGGCGAGTCTATGCAGACAATAGGAACCGACTGCTGCCATCAAACGCTGAAAGGCTTCTTTTCAAAATGAAAAATCTCAAATACACAGAGCAAGAATAAATGAAGTTTCATGAATTTTGTTGAGTTTAAATGGAAAGTAGCGATGGCTTATAACGAAGAGTCTTCATTTTGATTTGAACAATTATTTTTCTTTTCTAACTACTTGTGTGATCATCTAGTAATATCACATTTTGTTACTATTAGCCCTTTGGCTGAATTTATTTTTCAAGTATAAATGGAAGTGAGTTAATAAAATTAATCTTTTTTATTTATGTTTAAACTTTTCCTTACTACCTGTATAATAATTTAGTATATGTCACACTCACATTCGTTACTAATAGCTCTTTGATCAACAAATGATGCTCATGTTGCTTACAAACTTCAAGAACTATTTTTTTCAACTAACAAATAGAAAGCAAAATTATTGTCAATAAAAAATTAAATACTTAAGTAAATACCGGATATCCGGCACATCCCTATGGACACTAACCACTTGCAACAGCAAGTCAGCAATGGCTTTGCCAGTGACCATTCACACATTCAAAGAAACCAACAAACTCTTCACGAATAGAATCTGTGTTGTCAACAAAACGCAACACAAGTGGAAGTTGTTCCTTGTTGCTGACATCAGTAGCTTCATCTGCAAGAATGGAGAACAGAGGACTTGTGTTAATCTCCTTCACAATTTCGTCTTGAATGTGGGCAGCGATGACGGAGATCAGTTCATTCTGTATTGTCTTTGATGTATATGTTGCATTCTTGGGAGCTGATTTCAAGTGTTTTTCGAGGACCACATCACCAGCATCCACGCGGAACTGCAACAGTGCCAAGAAGTTGCCTCTAAAGTGTTGCGTGTTTGTGGAAATCTGACTTGCTATTATGTTCGGCCAATTTATTTGTAGCTGTTACCCAGTTGGTCAAAGGTGACTTGTACAGCTTGTCCAACTTGCTGCTGTTGTTGCCACTTGCTATACCAAACAGCACACAGGTTAAACAAAATGCGCCACATTCATTCTGATGGTGAATACACCAGCCAGGGATACATCTTTAGCCATTCTCCATTGAAGAATCGCTTCCTGCCATAATTGTTGGTACCTGGAGACTTGTATCTTGCAGGAGGTTGCCAGTGGGAAGTCAAAAGCTCATACTTCTTGTCATCATTCAAATCGCTCACACACTGGTAATACAGGCCGATGTCATTCCTGAGGTTTGATGATATTATGTCCTCACCTAAAATTCAAAACAATATTCTTTTTAATTCCAGTCATAAAACCATCAATTTATGATTAGTTTCAGTATAAACTATAGAGAACATCTTGTTCAAACTTGTTTTGTACTACATTCATGACAATAAATGAATGGGATATTTTTTTAGTTAACGGCAACAATATAAAAAATCAATTCTTACCACATGTCGTGTCTGTGTTTTGTATTTTGCACACTGGATCATCTGCGTCATATCTGATTTCATCAAACTTCCTTTTCTGCGATGGTCTGTCACCCAAATCATCTAAGATGTCAGTTGAGCAAGAAGGTACTGGTGGTATTTCCCTGAAAAGAATGACCAATAATATGAATAATGATAAGGTGATATTGTGAGACCCCCAGTAGGGAGGAGTAGAGTTGAATATAATTTGACTGATTTTTCAAGCATAAAATAAATCATTGTCTAATCCGACTTACCGACTGGTATTGAAGAAAGTCCCGATCTTTGCTTGTACCTTCTTCATTTTTCTGTAGACCTCGACGTTCATTCAGATTCACTTTAGCATATAAAATATTATAACACAAAAAATACAAAAGATAAACTTATTCAAAGTGAAATTAGAGCTGCACTGCAAAACACCTGTTACATACAAAGATGGCGCTTGAAAACATTTGAGAAATTAAAAAGTGTACGGCGCATGCGCGAAGTATAAGTTCCTATGCATTTTCCAGCAGAAATCGAGCAGAGAGTATCGTTTCAAGGCAGTCTCGCTAGGGGGCGCTATTTTCAAAAAAATCTGACCAGTGCGAAACGATGCCAAAATTTATCTGACCGATGCCCTGGCATCGGTGAGCACTGGTCTGGATCCGGGCCTGACTCTCACAAACATCAGCACATATTCATACCAACACTATTATTCCTGACATATGGAAACAAGGTAAAATTATTACACTACTGAAACCAAACAAAAATCCCACAGAACCAGCTTCCTATAGACCCATTACTTTACTATGCACACCTTCCAAAGTAACAGAAAGACTAATCTTACAAATCACCGACCCACACATACCACTCATCACTCAGCCACGACATTACTCGGTAACATCACGCAGCACATCATGGACGACATCAACTCCAGACGACCAGCTCAGCATACACTATTAGCAACAACAGATATTAGTAAAGAATTTGATGCTATCCCACGCTCCCCTCTCATAAACAGAATACTCAACACAAACATGCACAATAACACCAAAAGGTGGCTGAGCAACTATCTTTCAGGAAGATACTCACATGTCACATTTAATGGCAAGTCATCCAAAAACAAGCTTTTTCCGAACGGGGTCCCTCAAGGCTCTGTTCTCTCACCAACACTGTTCAACTTATACATGCATGACATTTCAACACCCATAGATAACAAGCTTACCTTATCATCATATGCAGATGACATCACTCTAACACCCACCCACAACAACATCGACACCGCTACAAATAACCTACAAACATACATAAACAGTATACAAGACTGGCTCACACACAATAGACTCAAAGTAGCGCCCACAAAATCAATCATCACCTTGCTAACAAGCAACACAAAAGAACACCAGATAACTCCACAGATTACACTAAACAACACCAACATTCCACACACTCACAGGACCAAAATACTTGGGGTCACATACAAACACATCGTTATTTTTTGCAAACCACATTCAGTACATTAAAAACAAATGTACGTCAAGACTTAACACGCTTAGAGTACTAACAGGCACAAACTTTGGACACCAGCAGGAAACAACATCACTCATATATAAACAATATATTCGCTCAGTTATGGACTATGTTAGCTCAAGCTGGACACCTATTATCTCAAACACACACACACACATAAACACCTTACAGACAATAAAAACCAACGCACTTCGTATCACTACAGGTACAGGATGTACTCAAACAACACCAATAGAACCCCTGCACCCAGAAACAAAAATACTGAAAGTTAGGGAACATTTAGACATGAGGGGAACACAAGTCATGGCAGCAGCAACAAATAACCCACAACACCCTTGCCACTACATGTACAATCATGCACCAACACCTCGCACCATTAAGGTAACACCAGAGAGACATTATAACCAAATACTCCATTCCATACCACGCCCCACAGACATCACACAGTACAGAACACACATACCCACACACCTAACCCACAAAGCACTGACATGACTCGGTCCGAATGCGGTCCTAGGTGCGAAGCCGCCACCCATTGACAGGTCAGAGACCAGCCTGAGCAGATCGGATCGAGTTAACTTAGTACGATTCCGATGTGGACATCACCCTAACTTACAGACATATAAACACAGACTAGACAACTCCACAGACGACACCTGCTACCTGTGCCAGGACACACCACAAACAATTGAACACATTATGACAGACTGTACGCTCTAGCACAATATAGAGCACATCACAACATCAATACTGCGCAGCGCACTTTAAGTGCGCTGAACCTCTGGTCCACTCCGGAGAGGGCGATCGGTTACCTGCGTGCCGCCGGCTTGCTCGATCAGGGTGGGCTAATCGGATAACCAACAACAACAACATTATTGTTTGGGCATTCTTGTGGCATTTTTGGGACACTGGCGCGTCCTTTCTGCTCGTTTGTTGAATGCGGCACTTACAGGGCGTGGTCTTATAGAGAGCTCTCCTGCAATTCAGTTTGGCTGAATTTAGACACAAGATTGTTGCATTGTGCAATGGTGCAGGTTGTGTTGTTGTTGCAAGGTTTTAAAAGAAGCCCATAAATAGTGCCCCTTTTGTTTTTTATCTTAATTTTATGCAACTGAGGCCTAAGGTAGGCCCACATCGAGTCAGCAACCCTGAGGTCTAGCTTAACTTGGGCTGTTGTTCGAAGTGGCCCTTCAGAGCTTGACCGTTCGGGGTTCAGCTGGGATTCTGAACCCAATAAAATAAAAAATAATAAAAGATCATTACACTAGGTCCAAATTCCCAACGTCTGAAAGACAATTTCGGGAACAGATTAACCCTTTGAAGCCAATCATACAAAAATAGACGAAAATCACACATACATATCGACAATCAATAATACACAATCAGTTATAATGACATAAAAAACTTCTTAACTAAAACTATAAAACTCTTATTTTCCACCTCTGAAGATATAATTATGCAGTAATCTATACTTATAATTAAAGGACGTGTGTGTGTGTATGTGTGTGTGTGTGTGTGTGTGTGTGTGTGTGTGTGTTCCAGCCATAACTCCAAAATGGAAGTAGTTACAAACATGAAACCAAACACATATTGATTAGGTCCCCAGGTTGTGCATCTGGGTGTTAATAAATTAAATAATTAAAATTACTGGGCCTGAAGGCCCAAGCACCGCGATTAAACTACAGAAAAGAACGCAGCCGTGAAAATTTTGAGCTTCACATTGTGTCAACATTTCTGAATAGTAAGATTTTCATGACTAATTATTTGGTCAATAAAACTATAGAAAAGAACACAGTCATGAAAATCTTGAGCTTCACATATAATTAAAACTAGCGGAGCGACCCGACGTTGCAGGGGGGATGTTGAACGATATATATATGCAGTATATGCCCGGTTAGGTCAACTGAATGCCCGGTTAGGTTAATTGTACGCCCTTGACGATTGGTTAGGTTAACTCGTGATATTTTCGTTAGTTTATAGCGTTCAACAACTACCCCGGCAACGCCGGGTCGCTTCGCTAGTATATGCAGGGCCGTTTCTAGCCATTAGGGGGCCCTAAGCAGTATACCCATTTCAGGCCCCACCCCTCCATCCACCAACTCACGCCTTACTACATCACCTCAGCACACACATACAAAAAATGGCTGTGTTAATAAAAAACAATTATGAAACAATTTTAATGAAACATTTATGTCCAAAACAACAAATATGTCCTTTCAGAAGACAAACAGAAAAAATACTCTTCATGAAATTCCTGAAAATTAGCTTATATCATACATTATTTAGAATAAATGACACAGAACTATGTATAAAAAAATAATGCAATTATCAACTACCAAACAATTACTAACTCTACAATACAATCGTGTAATAGCTACAGTTATACAGAACAGTTTGTATCTTCAAAATTTTTGCCTCCTAGATTTTTTCTGGGCGAAATCATCAATAACATCATCATATGAACTCTCCCTGCCAACGTCCTGGTTGATGCTTATGATGCCAAGGCCACTGAGGCGATCCTGCCCCATTGATGATCTGAGGTAGTTCTTGATTAGCTTCATCTTAGAGAAGCTCCTCTCGGCTGACGCTACTGTCACAGGCAGAGTGCAGGCAATTCTTAGTGCAATCCAGAGATTGGGGTATAGTTCCTCCAGTTGCTTCTGATGAATGAAGGAGAGAAGCTCCAATGCAGTCATGTTGTGTGAAGGTAAAGTCGGCAAGTTCTTAATTTCGAGGGCCAGTTCTCTTCCATCAGTGTCAGAGTCGGCTCCAGAGCTCAGTATCTTAGAGAGCTTTTCACACTTGCAGGACAAGTCTTCCTTGTTCATTGTGGTGAAGTTTAGGAGAACCCCAAATATGTCCCTCACGTCATCTAATGTTTTGAATCTCTCATTTATTGACCCGATGGCACAATCCACCACCACATTGAAAAATTTTACTTCCAGCCTCTTTAAGGCTTCTGTAAATGGTTCGTCAGGAGCTTCTTAGGCAAAGTGTTTTTTTGTGGATCTGAGCCTCTTCTTCAGCACAACCTCCACATTCATTTCCTCACATATGTCCCTAGCTACGACTTGTGCTGCAACAAAACCTGTGTTTCTGTAGCTGGTGAGTGAGTCTTTTGTTTTTGTGAGGAGGTTGACTGCCACATCAAACTGCATTGTAGGAGACTGCGGAAGTTTGCTCATATGGTTAACTGCATGAAGAATGTCATACCATACTACTATGCAAATCTGAAAGCGATAAGACCCTACCTCCTCTGCAAGTGCTTGTGCTTCAGTCCTGGCTATGGCATCTGTGGCTTTGTTTCTGACTTCCAACAGGGCCTCTCTGATGTTGTGGCTCTGGTATCGCACAGCCTCAATGCTCTTAAGCCGGCTCTCCCACCTAGTTTCACTCCAAGACTGAGTGTTATGTTCACGTGCTTCTTTAGGATTGTCCATCTCTGTGTAGCTGCTGCAAAAAGGTTGTACAATTTTTGTATGTTGCCAAAGAAGTTGATGGCATCTGTGGAAGCTTTAGCTGCATCAGCCACTACAAGATTCAGAATGTGAGCCCCACATGGAACATAGAGTGCATGACAGTTCTTCTCTAATAACCTTGCCTGAACACCTTTGTTCTTGCCCTTCATGTTCGCTCCGTTGTCATATGACTGTCCTCTGCAGTCATCAAAGTGAATATTCAGTTCATCTAGTCTCTTCAGAATCAGAACTGATAAACCCAGTCCCGTACTTTCTGAAGCCTCAAGAAAGCCCAAGAAGTATTCTTTTACTTCTGGTACTTCACCCATTTTAACAGTTCTGATAATAATCGACATCTGTTCTTGGTGGCTTATGTCTGGAGTGCAGTCTAAAATGAGTGAGTAATATTTAGCTTGTTTTATTTCTGCAATAATGGCATCCAAGCTCTTCCCACTAATGGACCCAATGAGCTAATTTTGAATGATATTTCCTAGGTAACTTGAATGACTATATTGGCCACTTTCGACTGCTGATGTGTTGTTTCATCACTGGATCAAATTTGGCAAGCAGCTCAATCTCCTTCAAGACGTTGCTATTGTCTCGATTGTACAATGTAGAAGAAGACCCCCTGAAAGCAAGGTTTCTCTCTGCCAGTGATTGGATTATACTTACAAGACGTGTGAGAACATCTCGCCAGCGTCTTCGCTCTACCTCCATTAATGACATTTCAGTTTGGTCAATGGTCCTCCCAGTTTTTAGCCGCAGTTCCAGATCCTTCCATGTTGCCATGTTATCTGCATGTTCTGAACTATTTTCATGGCCTTTCAGAAGCGAACCAACGTTTATCCAGTCTGAAAGTCCATCCGTAATTAGTTTGTACGACTTCCTTGAAAACAACTTGCAGCAGAAGCAATAAAGAGCATCATTCCTTCTAGAGTATATCAGCCAGCTTCGCTTTATTTTTTCCCCATTAATTAATGTTCTGTACATGTAATGGTGATGAACGCTTCTACCGTCCTCTCGTTTAGGGAATGTGAAATCTGGACTGATTTGAAATGGTCCTCGAGACACCAGATCTGTTTTCAAGGCATCTGACAGGACAACTGGCCAGTCATACGGATCAAGCGGTGGAGCAGATCTTGGTTCTTGTTGTTCAGTAGAAATGCCTGTGCGTGGTGTTTGAAGCTGAACAGAAGATGGGCCACTTGTTGGTTCATCAGGCTCTACTTCTACTGGTGTTTGAGGTTGCATAGAGGATGGTCCTGCTGTTGGCTCATGATGCTCATCAGGCTTTGCTGAGGATGGCTTTTCCAAATATTTCAGTAGTGCTCCTGAGAAGAACATAACATTACATATTCTGTTAATTTTTGCTAAAATACTCTTTCTTATCTTGTTTGATAATTGATCTGTGTGAACAGAATTTGAGGTGGTGTGATCCATTAAATTTCACATTTCGAAATATTATAAATATTACAGAGACTAGCTTACTCTACACGATTCCTGAGCACTTGCCTAACTTGATGGTCTACCTAACCTAGTTGCCTGAACTGTAATCATAAGAATATACAAGTGGCACATCTCATCTGTGCTACTGGAAAGCTTCTCCTCCTCTATTTTCTTCTTTTTCCGTTTTTCAGTTCCTGATGGATAATGTCGTTTCATTTTCCAAGATGCACGAAGTCACATCTAGTTAACCATAACTAATCTGCTAAATAATAATAATCATGATAATAATGATGATGATGATAATAATAATAATAATAATAATAATAATAATAATAATAATTGTTATGATTGTAACATTAATCAAATACATTCAAATAATCAGACCATTTAGGTTTTAACCACCAAAATTCACATTATCTGAAAAAGATGAGAAAAGAATTAATGGATCAATCCCAGAATAGGCACCTGAAATCATTTTTAGGTGCTTAATCTGGGATTGAGGCAAAACACAGGTGCTTAATCTGGGATTGAGGAGAAAAAATATAAACAGTTTTTAGAGATATAATTTCATTGTTTTTATCAATATTTGAAAAAATCAACTCTAACCTAATCTAACCTAACCTAACCTAACCTAACCAATTTATGTGGCAAGATAGATTTGCTTCAGATGGATTCAGAAACATTCGGGCTCATATTGCAGGAATTTATAATATCTAAAATTTTTCTTTATTCATTAAACCACTTTAAACCTTTTATAACTTTGCCTTTATTACATTTGTAATAAACTTTGTATAAACAATAAATTTTGTAATCATCAGGTTTTTTTTATTTAATTCCTTGCAAGGTGCCTATTCTGGGATTGAGGTTGAACGCAGGTGCTTCATCTGGGATTGAGGTACATCAGGTGCCTATTCTGGGATTGACCCGAATAAATAAACTTGAAAACATAACGAAAATAATCCTAGATTTTAAAGTGTTACAAAATCTCTTAATAATTAGGAAATCAGTGAAATAATGTTTTATAATACTAGAAAAATTAATCATTTAGGAAAGTATAAGCATATAGTAAGAATAAAGTTAAATAATATAGAAATAAGATCTCACAATAGTTATTTACACATAACGACCAAAACGTTTCGTTTGTCTCCGTTTTATCACATTTGTCTCATACAAAAACTTTAATTAATACGACAATAATAATAATAATAATAATAATAATAATAATAATAATATTAATAATAACTTCAGTTATATTCCTATTCTTGCCCACTGAGCTATGACCTGGGAGCCTCTCTAGGGGCCCCCTAGTAGCAGCGGAGCCCTAAGCGGCCGCTTAGCCTGCTTATGCCAGGAAACGGCCCTGAGTATATGACATTACTTAACCAACCTTGTGACAAAGATTTAAGGTTTATGATATAAAAATTAGAGCCTAAACTCGGGGGGTTAAAAAATATGAGGGCCTAAGGCTACAACTTTATTAGCCTAATAGTTAATCCGGCAATGCCCTTATCCGAAGTTAAAAGCCATTCCAAACGCGCGTCCATCCGCCTCGACCTCATAATTAACAGCATTGAATGGTTTTTGTAATTTTTACTGCTCACATTGGAGGGCGCTGCGAGTCAATTTTTGTATGAACGTTTATAAATGATATGAACTTTTGTGATAAGACTTGGTAATTATATTAGACTATGTCTGAAATCCCACGGTTTAGGGCTGAACTAGTTGGCTCATGCTCGCAATTTATTATATTAATGATTTCATACAAACGATTTTGAACAGAAAGTTTTGAGCCAATGAGAGTATAACACTTGCTTTAAACTTCGAGCCACTTACATTTTGAGTCCAGCTTTTTAAATTTCCACCCACAGACTCTGTATGTGAAACTTAAATTTTCATGGTTGTGATATTTTCGTAAATATATGGTCTCTGGCTTTTCAGTGATTTCACAAAAGTGAAATTTCTAATTACTCTGTATGAGTGTGGTCTTTCTAGATATAATGTATAGGTGATCCTAGTAAAACATACTGACCTATATTTGACTTATACAATGAGACACATAATCCTCTGATGGTGCTTTTTCTTTATTACTTAGCAAGCTAATCTGCTTTCTGGCAACACTATCACTCTGCCACACCTCGTAGGCCTATTATAATTTAACATTAAAAAAACATTATTCAAATTAAAAGCAAAGCAATACAATTTAAATAAACAACACGTTAATTCGTAAAAATGTTTATCACAGAATTATGTAAAAATGTCGTTCATGAACTACAGTAGGTTTTTAAATCTCAAAATATAATTTTGAAAATAGATGATAAAAACATTATATTTCTTCCACTTGTATTAAATACATAAAATATAAATGTACATTTTTATTTGTTATGCATGGTACATAATTACAGTACACAGTTTACGCAATTTTGTTTAGTATTAGTAAATCTCCTTAATAGTTTGTTAAACTACTTTTGTTTTTCTGAATACAGTATTTGCAAGAGACATTAAATGTAAATGGTCAAATTTAATAACTTATAACGCATGTTGCACACACGCACACACACAAAAAAAATAAAAAGTAAATAATAAATAACATTTTTAAATATAATATGTAGTGAGTAATGCCAGAAATATTTCTGTTAAAATGTGGCAACAAAGTCACTAAACTTGTGTTATTGAGGATTCAGTTTGGAGGCCAAAATTGAGTCAAGTGATTAAGCGACAAAGGCTACTTGAAATTCATAATAATTACTGTTTACTATGGCGAAAAAGACCTACGATTTATTATTTAAATTATTATTGATTGGTGACTCGGGAGTTGGTAAAACATGTATATTATTTAGATTTTCAGACGATGCCTTTAATACTACATTTATTTCAACAATAGGTAAGAAGTTTGGAAATAGAGGTAGGCCTAGGACTAGGCCAAGCCGTAGTTAGGCCTTAAATTCAGCGTAGGCCATTTGCTCTTGGTATTACTTAAATTAGTGATATCGAGTGATTCCTTAAGCTTTAGTTAAGTGGTCGGATGCCAATTAGAATAAGGTCAAGGTTATATTACCGGACCAAGTCTAGGAGTTTAATTTACCTTGAAGCGCTTCTGCCTCAAGGCTGCCGCTGCTCCCACGAAGTCCGCTCAGCGCCTCCTGAGGCGGGGCCACGACGGAGTCGCCACTTTTCTTTTCTCTTGTTCCTGCCATACGATTTGGTCCCCTATTGAATTTGTGGGGGCTGGTCTGGCATAGGAATACCCTGGCATTGTGGCTTGGTTGGGTATGTTGGCTGAAAACATGTCCAAGTGTTTTTTTAAAAGTATCTACTGGGACTGCACTTATATCTCTAAGGTACTGAGGCAAGGAGTTAAACAGGCAAGAACTCTGCCTAGAGATACTGTTATAGTGAAGGGTTTGAATCCTTCTCACTGTTTGGTGGGGGGTGATATTTTTGACACATTCTGCCAGTTCTTGTTAAGGTGGGCACAATTGGTTCAGTATTGGGGGCAACTAAAAGCCTTTCTAGAATTTTCTAGGTGTAGATTAGAATCTCTCTCAAACCACCACCTCTATGGAATAAAGGTCAAGGTCTCTGAGCCTATCCCAGTAGCTTAATTTGTTTTTACTCACCTGTTGCCCATCAGGTTGTAATATACGAGGTAAAGGTTCTTTGTAGGCCCTCAATTTTTTGCAATTCATTCTGTAGGGAAACCATAATTGAGAGCAGTAGTCAGTGTATGGAAGAAAAAGTTATTTCCACAGGATAAGCATGGTCATTGGTCATAGGAGGGTTCCAGCACAAGTGAAGCAAAATATTTTTATTTTGATACCCGACTATCTCAGATCTTGCTTATTTTTGGTGTATAAGGTAAGTTTGTGCTTTCTACGACCATTACTTCACGAGTTATGAAGGTCAGAAAAATCAAGGTTAAGGTCAAAATAGCTCAAGGTCGGCATCTTTGGATGCACCTCACACATTCACTAATTATCGTAACCATATGAAACTATATATTTTTGGACTCAGAATGAGCTGTAGAATCTAAAAACTCAACGAAATCAGCAATAGGAGAACAAATAAAAATGTTCACCCTTTTTCAAGGAACGAATTGACCTTTTGACCTTGAAGTTCACACATTTTGGGGAAACATTTCTTTACACAAAATTAAGTTCCATCATTGCACTTTTAATATAAACAATAAAAATGTATCTTATTCACCAACTATACTGTCTTAAAGAATTTTTCAAATTGGCTATTTTTCAAATTTCTGGCAAAATCGCCATATGTACTGTATATGCATATATGTACTGTTAAAATCTAGAGGTATTCATTATTTAAACTACTTAAGCAAAAATAAATATTATTAGAAACGTGATACAAAATCACTTAGATATAAGCTAGGTACCATAGGTATAACTATGATATAGATCTCTATTTTATTATGGTCTCCTCCACCCCTACAACCACACCTTTCCACCCTTAGAAATATTTTACTTTTTTTATAATTACTTTTATTAATAATATATTAATATAAACATATATATATATTATATATATATATATATATATATATAGGAGTATCATATAAAATAGGAGTAAAAAAGGAGTATCATTATGTAGACCTGTATTCTATAGATACATAAATGAGAAAAATGACATTATATAAACCAGCCAGTTGTACAAGAGAGACTACTGGGCATGTTGGTGCCAGCTGCAAATGCTAAAGTATTGTATGTACTATGTTTGTATTGTACATATCATAGATGTAAGTATCATATGTATCATACGTGTAAGTATTGTGTATCCTACATGTATCATATTGTACTGCGTACATGAAAAACTAATACTGTAAGTCATTTTTTTTTAGTATTTATCAGAATTTTAAAAAATTTGTTCTGATCAATCTTTGAACCTTTGCTCATGCAGATTGAAAAAAAGGGTAGTGAAATGTCCTTGTCATATATCTGAATTTGTGCAAGTTGGGGGATTATAGTATACCAGTCTCTAAAGTCTGAGGAGGTAGGGTGGACCCCTCTACAGGGTTGGCAAAAACCCAACCCAACTGGGTTTTTGGTTTTTTGATGGGTTGAAAATTTTTTAAAGGTTCGATAATTATGTAGTGCCTAATATATCTATTATTTTATTAATTTATTTATCTTATCTACAATATATATTAAAAAGACATCTTTATTTCACAAAGTTCAGATATGAGAGATAATGATATTAGAATTTTCTCCATTTTAATTTTAGATCTTTCCTTTATTTCTTAACAGCAGATTTCAGCTTTATTTAGACCTAACTCAAATTAAAGTTTTTAAGATGCCAAAGTCAGAGTTATAGAGGTGGAAGATCTAAAGCTAGCGAATGGGACAAGGTGACTTTATTAAGTGATCAGCCTACTGGAGTACTATGCAATTATTGCAAAGAAAGTATCACTTTGGCTTCTGGCAAAGATGATCCAAAGATTATAAGTGAAAATGTGCCTGAAATGAGTGATACTAGTGCAGGTTCTTCATCATCCACATTGTCATTCAACACCTATAAAGCATAAAAGGCAAAGATCAATTACACTATTTGTGGTAAGAATGACTGTGGACCAAAAGGAAGAATTAGATTTACAAGTTGCAAGGTTCTTTTTTTCAGCTAACATACCTTTTGAACAATGTTTTAGAAAATAAAGAATTTATAAAATTAATCAAAGTAAGATTAGGATATGAACCACCAAATAGGAAAAGGTTGGCATCTGATCTGTTAATAAAAGTTAATGATTAAGTAATCCATGAAATGAAGAATGACCTTAATCTTGATGATTGTACCATTATCCTTATACAAGATGGCTGGAGTTCAGTAGGTAATGATCCTATTATTGCGTACAGTATTCATAATGGAAAAAAGCCATATCTGATTTCAGTAGTAGATGCTGGAAGTACAAAAAAGACAGCAGAATATTGTGCTGGATTTTTGGGTACCAACCTTGCCCCCTCTAAAGCCATAACAATTTAGTTCAAGTAGAATATCAGGACTTGAAATTAACACCCGCCCACCCACCAATGGCGGGTGGAGTTTAGGTCAGGCGGGTACAAATTCTAAGTTATATACCTGGTTGGCAAGTACAAACTATTAACATGATAAAAGTTCATTTTTATTTTTGTACGACCAGTCCCAGCCTGAAAAAAATGTGAGGTGGTTTTAATTACTCAATGTGGCCTGATGAACAACAAAAAATTCTGCCTTTTTAACAGCAGCTTATTGGGTAGTATGCTATACTTATAAAAATATTAGTGGAATGTACGAGGGCCACTCAATATATTTTGCCCTGAGTTGTTTTTATTTCCAAGTTTCCTTTGTAAGTTCCAGAAATTTTGTATGAAAGTAGTTATGTACCTTTTTTACAAGTTTTTATTTTTCCACATAGTCTCCATCCTTTTCTGTGGCTTTCTTCCACCTTGAAACAAGAGCCTTTATTCCTTGCTGGTAAAAGTCCACTGGGTTCCACTGGAGCTACCTCCTTAACCTCACTCTGAAACTTTCTTCCACGAATAGCAACCTTCATTGGCTCAAGTGGAAGTCTGAAGGTGCCAGATCTGGGCTGTATGAAGGATTGGGTAACACAGTCCAGCACATATTTGTGATGGCCCCTCTTGTTTGCAAACTGTTGTGTGGTCTTGCATTATCATGTGAAAGAAGGATGTGTTCCAGTTTTCTCTCTGGCTGAACTAGCTTTATACGTGTCTGGAGTCTGTTGGGTAGCAATATATGCCTCTGAGTTGATTGTTTGTCCTTTCTTCATAATGTCCAACAGAATCACCCTTTTTATGTCCCAGAAGATGGTGGCCATAACCTTTCCTGTAGAGGGAGCCATTTTGAACTTTTTCTTGCATGGGGAGTCTGCGTGATGGTGTACCCAAGTCTCATCCCCAGTCACAATTTGTGAAAGGAAGTCATCCCCTTGTCTCATATCAAACCAACAACTCTGAAGCAATTTCTTTTCTTTGGGCTTTGTGATCTTCAGTCAGTTCGCGAGGAACAAGCCGTGAACACAGTTGAGTATCCTAGTTGCTGAATTATTGTATTCACACTTCCTTCACTAATTCCTAGCTCCAGTGATAGCTCCTTGTATGTGATGCACTGATTTGATCGAATGGTGCTGTTAGCACGTTGCCCAGCGTGAGATGTCACAGCCAATGCTGGGCAACTGCTGCGTGGCTCATCATTGAAGCTGGCTTTCCCTCTCCAATGATCTCTCACATTTAGACCAGTGTCCAACTGTGCTTCGATCAACATCATCATCTTCCATAAATGTTTTGTAGACATTTGTGAATATTTCCAAAACATTTGTGCAGGGTTGGCAAAAACCCAAAGCCAATGGGTTTTGGGGTTTCATAATTTAAATTAGTTATAGATATGATTTTTAGAATTTATATAGTTTGTTTCAGTTTTAACCCCTTAACTGCGGAGCACACATTTGTGCGCTCAGTCATCAACGAGATATTGCGGAGCGTGCACATATGTGCGGCATGAATTTATCGTGAATAACAGCCTGCGGAAAGCACAAATGTGTGTGCTCGTCTATGATTCGTTGATTTTGTTTTAACTAATGACGTCAGTCACACTCTGATTGTTTAAAAAATATCAGTACATAAATTAGAACTGTTGTATTTGAGTTATTGCCAGACATTGCATGCGTGTGAAGAGTTTCATGCTCTGTGAAGCCAAAACAGGCTATATATATAACTTTATTATATATACAGGTAAAGGAACACAGATTCCTATAAATGTTGATGTAGATGAAACAAAACAGTCCCATTCAACCAATATAGTCATCTCACTTATGGAAAATATGTTGGATAAAGGGTACTTCCTAGGCCTAGATAATTACTATTCGAGTATATTTCTGTTTGATTATCTTGTCATACAAAACAGATGTCATTGGAGCTGTGCGAAAAAACAGAAAAGGACTGCCAAAGGAAGTGACATCAGCAAAGTTGAAGAAAGGTGAAACAGCTGTTCGATACAGAAATAAATTGATGGTCATGAGGTGGAAAGATCAAAAAGATGTTTTTGTCATGAGTACTATTCATGATGGAAAAATGGAAACCATAACAGCAAGAGGTGGTATAGAAAAGCAAAAGCCAAAAGTTTGCATAGACTATAAACATATGGCAGGAGTTGATTTGATGGATCAGTTTCTCTCTGCTACAAACTCCAAGATCTCATCTGAAGAGGTATTATAAGGAGATTTATTTGTTTCTTGGATATAAGTGTACTGAATGCACACGTAATTCATAAAAAACTAGGCGGTAGTCTTACTTTTCTGCAGTTCAAAGAGAGACTGATTACAGCTTTATTTGAAAAATATCGACACAGCACTGACAGTTCCCGTTCTAGTAGCAGGCCTACAAATGATCCAACTCCAGCTCGTCTGACTGGCTGTCATTTTTTGGAAGTCTTCTATTGCATCAGGACAGCAAAGAAGGCAATGCATTGTATGTGCGAAAAGAAAACAAAGAAAAGTAGTATAGTTTTTATGCAAACAATGCAAAGTATTCATTTGCCCTACAAAATGCTTTGAAGATTACCACACAAAAGTCAACTTTGCCTAAAAATAGTAAGTAAATAACTTTTCATTTAAAAATTTTCTGTATTTTTCTGTATTTAACCACTTAACGAATTTGCCCGAATATACTCGGGCATCAAAGACTCGCTCTAAAAAATTTACCCAAATTTACTTGGGCGCATGAAAAATTTGAAGTATGTTTAAAATTTGAACGAGATATCTCGTGCATTTACTCTAATTGGCTGTACTGCTCGAAAGCCATGCCTCTGGGCGTGGTTTGAAGCCTGGCTTTTGACATATAACACATATAATTATGTTTATATACAGTACTTTCTCAGTGCGCAACAGTCATCCGAGGTGCGTTGTATGTCTGTCCAAATCATTTTTTACATATGGTAATTTTAGTCATATAAAGATGGATTCTGATAGTGAAGAAGAAAGTTTGTTAGGAAATGTTGAAGATATACATCTGAGCTCTTCCGAAGATGATAACAGTGATTCCTCTTGCTCAGAAGACTTTTCGGAGGGTGAATCGGATGAAACATTTGAGCAATTTCGTCAATCGTGGTTTGAAGAGACTCAGCCTACGGTAGCTCCTCCAAGATTTGACTTCACAAAGAGTAATGCAAATACGAATGTTCCCGTTGAAGGTAATCCATTAGATTTTTTCAATTTATATTTTACTGATGAACTCATTGATATTATTGTAACTGAGACGAATCGGTATGCAACGCAACACGGGAACAGTGCTTGGAGAGCTACAGACAGTAATGAGATAAGTGTTTTTAGCAATAACAATGCTGCAAGGCCTAATTCCAAAGCGTAACTATTGGCTTTATTGGACAAAAAAGCCTATCATGGATACACCATTTTTTAGACAGTGCATGACTCAAAAGATTTCAGCTTTTGAAAAGTAATTTACATTTTGCAAATAATGAAGATTATGACCCAAATACCCACCCATACCAGAAACTGAACAAAATTTATCCAGTTTACAAATACCTTAGTGACAAATTCAATTCTCTATACAACCTAGATCGTGATGTGACAATTGATGAGAGCCTTATGATGTATAAAGGACGTCTTGGGTGGGTGCAGTATATGCCTCTGAAGAGAGCTCGCTTTGGCATAAAATTATACATGCTTTGCGAATCAAAGTCAGGCTATGTTTGGTCAACAATCATATACACTGGAAAAGGTACTCAAGTGAGTCAGGTTTATAAAGATCTTCCAGTATCTATCCAAATTGTGATGTCATTGATGGAGCCATTATTGGGGAAAGGTCATTGCCTGACTACAGACAACTTTTATACTTCACCGGAGCTGGCTAACTTATTGGTTGAACATCGTACAGACACTTATGGGACTGTAAAACAAACAAGGAAAGGGATACCTGCGCAAATAAAAAACAAAAAACTGAAAAAGGGGAAAGTATTGCATTTAGGCGTTGAAAAGTTTTGGCTATGAAATGGAAAGACAAAAGGGATGTCACTCTTCTATCAACTGTTCATTCTTCAGAAATGACAGAATGTGTAAGAAGGCGAGGTGTTGTCCGTGTGCCTCAGATTGTGAAGGATTACAACAACACCATGGGAGGAGTTGATCGGGTTGATCAAACACTTTCAAGCTACCCAATCATGAGGAAACGGGGAAAGAAGTATTACCGGAAGTTGTTTTTTCATATTTTAGAATTAGCTGTATGGAATTCTTTCATTCTTTTCAAACAAACGGGACAAAGCAAGAAACCATTAGACTACAGAATGGAGCTGATTGACATGATGGTTGCAAAATACAAAGTATCTTTCGTAGCTTCAAGGGGTCGACCAAGCACCAATGCCACACCACTTCGAATGTCAGGGCGCCACTTTCCAGATATTATTCCAGCAACTGAGAAAAAAATGAACCCAACAAGGATATGTGCAGTTTGTACACGAAAGAAAACCGAAAGGGGAAAAAAAATTCGCCGTGAGTCAAGATATTACTGCAGAGATTGCGATGTAGGCCTATGCGTTTCTCCGTGCTTTCGTGATTATCACTCGAAGTATGATTTCTCTTAAAAGTAATATGCCAATTTTCTTTTACATAGTTTTTATTTAGTTCAGAGTTGTTTTGAAAGGAATTTGCTTAACATTTATTATTATTTTTATTCAAAAAACATGTATTTCTCGTTTTAAAAAATGAACGTATAAACTCGGGCAAATTTTTCAAAGGACATGTAATTCTTTATAACTTCTTAAAAATAAAAAAAAATAAAATGTCTATTATTTTCCTCTTTAGCACAATAAAAAGAATAAAATATTCTATTAAAAAAAATAGATATATATTGTCCACTTTCTTGGAAATAAAGTTTGTTAAGTGGTTAACAAATATATTTTCCTCATATATACTGGTCAAAAAAAGAAACGCAATTTTTGAGATTTATTAATAAACATGAGGACTCAGTATATAGTAAATGATTCTTTAACATAACAAACAGTCAATAACGCGTATGGCTACCCCTAGCCACAATGCAGGCTTGGAGTCTGGCCCTCATCGACCTCAACAGTCTCTGCAGGAAAGCAACAGGGATGGCCCTCCACTCTTCAATAATTGCATTGGTCAGTTCCCTGATGTTCTGCGGCTGATGCTGACGTCTGTGAACTCGCAGTTCAAGTTCATCCCATGCGTGCTCTATCGGTGACATGTCTGGGCTGAAGGCTGGCCATGGTAAGGTCTGCACCTGTTGTCCCTGCAGGTACGCCTGCACTATCCTGGCTGCATGAGGTCTGGCATTGTCCTGTTGCAGGAGCACCAATTCTGGATGTTGCCTCATGAATGGAAGAACATGTGGGTGAAGAATCTCATCCCTGTAGCGCTGGGCAGTCAGAGCTGATAGGCCCACGATAGGTCACGGTGCTGATAGGCCCATTGCAGGCGTCGTTGCCTTCTTGCATCAGTGAGAAAAGGACCTCTGTAAGGACTGCGGGATCGGAGTCCTGCATTACGGAGTCGGTTTCTGACGGTCTGGTCACTAATTCTGTTGTGGATACCAGGTGTCTCTCTGGCTGTCTGACGAGCATTCCGCTGCTGATGACGCAGGTGCTGCAGTACAATGTGGCGATCCTGGCATTGGGTTGTCACACGAGGTCGCCCATGTCTTGGCAGGTCCTGAACACTTCCTGTGGCATTGTACCGTCTAACAAGCCTAGAGATTGTGCTGGGATGCACATGCATTCGTTGTGCAACTTGGGCAGCAGACATGCCTGCATCCAACATGCCCAAGGCATGACCTCTGTTGACCTCTGAGTCGTGGCATGCCTCAATCGTGGGAAAAAGTTTGGTTTTCTCAATGGGCAGTGTGTATTCTGTGAAGTCAAAGAAAAAATGCATGCCTTCATAAAGAATACATTCAACTTAATCTCTGTTTATTGTTTGTAACAAAAAGGCGTCTTAGCCGGGATTAGTCAGGTTAAAAACATGCACTAAGTGGCTTTAAAAGATTTGAACAAACATTTAACCATAATCTTGAAACTGTGATAATACCATTAACAACTTAAATTTTACACCATATGCAAGCTAATTGCGTTTCTTTTTTTTGACCAGTATATATAGTCTAAATCAAGTTGAACAATAATAAACGTTGATAATCATCGAAAAAAACTATATAAGCAACACAACAAACAAAATTTCGGTAAACCCCAAATTTACAAAATTTGGGGAACATGACTCCGCACTGTGCGTTCATTTTCATTCGGAGCCTCATGCAGCTAAGGGGTTAAGGTTACTTTCAACTGAAGAAGATAGCAGTGTGCTGTTGAAACGTATTGTTTTCATTTAACATAGTGTGGCTTTTGTTCTATTTTGAATCAACATGGTAGCATGTTTTTCTGAATTTTTATTGCAATTTGTTTACAGGCCTAGACATTAGACATTATTCTTATTTTTGAACATCTTTTGTTCAGAGATCAGTTTTAGTTAATATCTATTTAATAATGCCTAAAGTTAGACCTCTACATACTGGTGGCAGACTTAAAGCTGCTAAATGGGATGAAGTAAAAATGTTGTGACCAACCAAATAGAGTTTGGTGCAAATACTGCAGATGTGTATTTTTGAAAAAAATAGAATGAGTGAAACATCACTTAAATCGATGCAATAAAAAATGGGTACAGACTCGTGATGATGAAGCAGATGAGCTTACAAATACAGGGTGTCCCAGAATTAACTATCTATTTCAATGAAATTGGACAAATTTTTTAAAAACACTTTTATTTATGTTTATCATGTTTAATGTGTTAAAAATATATAAATTTCTAAATTTTTTTCATAATTTTATTTTCGTAATTTTTTCATTATCTGGTCCAATGAAAGACCGTCTGAAGTCATAGAATGGCAAAGAGACTCTCCAAAAGTTAACGTGTGGCTTGGAATGACCAAATCCAAAACTTATGGCCCATTCTTCTTTGCAGAAGCAACTGTAACAGGTACTGTCTACCTTGGTATGCTTCAGCAGTTTCTCGAACCATAGCTTCTTGATGATGGCATTCTTGATAATGTTGTGTTTCAACAAGAAGCATTGATCTTTTGGTGATAAACCTTTGTTTTTATGAAACCCCATGCAAAGAAATCCAGGGGTGTCAAATCTGGAGAATGCGGAGGCCAAGGTCGAGGTCCTCCATGTCCAATCCACCGATTCAGAAGGCGTCTGTTGAGGTATTCTCGAACAATTAGAGCATAATGACATGGTGCTCCATCTTGTTGAAATACATTATTATCAAGAATGCCATCATCAAGAAGCTGTGGTTCGAGAAACTGCTGAAGCATACCAAGGTAGACAGTACCTGTTACAGTTGCTTCTGCAAAGAAGAATGGGCCATAAGTTTTGGATTTGGTCATTCCAAGCCACATGTTAACTTTTGGAGTGTGTCTGCCATTCTATGACTTCAGACGGTCTTTCATTGGACCAGATAATGAAAAAATTATGAAAAAAATTTAGAAATTTATACATTTTTAACATATTAAACATGATAAACATAAATAAGTGTCTTTAAAAAATTTATCCGATTTCATTGAAATATAGTTAATTCTGGGACACCCTGTACAGCTACATCAGCAACTCCTCCTACACATAGACACGGCAGTTTTGAGAGTAGACCCTCTTCAAGTAAATCCTATGAAAGCCTGGTTCATGATGACACTACAATTCACAGTAGTGACTGTAGGCTGGGCTGAAACTATAATTTTTGTTTGATTTTAATTTATCAGAGTGACTAACAGTTGGCTTTTGATATAAAAATAAGATTCCTGAAAAAAATAATTGGTGGCTACCAACGTGTGTCCGGCCACCCCCATTTTTGTAAAAACATCTAATGCCGCACTAGCAAAATCAGGAAAATGGCAATATCTCTTCTTCTGAACATGCTAGAGAGATGGTTTGCATACCAAAAGATGCAGAATTTGATTTAGAACAAATTATTAAGAGTGGTATTTTTTCATAAAACCTTTAGTTTTTGAGTTATTTTAGAAAAACTAATTTTTTGGGCCCATAGACCCCCTTTCAACTGAATGTCAACACAATAAAACATTCTCAAGCTGCAAATTGACATGTATTAGTGGTTTTCAATCAGCAATCAAAATCAATCAAAATCAGCCATTTTAAATTCATTGAAAATGCTTTTTGACGTTCTAAAATGCCAAACATTAAATTATACAATTAACAAATTGTCATTTTGTCATATTTTAGCATGATAAATAATAATCTAGAACTTTTAAAATACTTTTTAGACACAAAATCTTTCATTAATTTACGTGATCTAATTTTGTTTCTAAGACCATCTCTACGCTCATGACCTACAACAGCCAAGGATGCTTCAGTGACAAGCTTGATGTGCCTTTCAACATTCTGACTGTGGCACTCGTGATCCAGTTTCAATGCGGTATTAGGGTCATTCTCTGTCAGATCAACCAGTGCCTAACACCCTCATCTCTCAGATTTTGCTGAAATTTGGTTTATAGGGAGTTTGTGGGCCCTGAATCCATTTCTGAAATTATAAGGTCAATCCGACCAACGGTTCAAGAGATATGACCTCGGGAAATTTGAGGTCACTTGCGAGGTCACTAACATTTGGCGACCCATAACTTGGGTAATAATGGTCACAATTATATAAAAGTATATATATTTAGAATCAGAAAATGACAAGGAATCCAAATATGCAAGTTTTAGAACTCTAGGTTGAAAAATAAAAAAGTTACTGTAACCAAAATTTGAGGTCACGATTTGACCTCTGGGGTATCAAATGAGAATTTTTTTTTTAAATGTAAAAATGAAGGCATAGGCATTGGCTATTAGAATCAGCAAAAAAAGTTTGTTTATGTTAGTATTTTTCATGTAACTAACATATAAATGAACACCATATTCATAAGTTGTGCGTCAATTCTACCTATTTTTTCACACTTAAGCTCATAATTTGACCTATAGAAATTAAAATTACATTTTTTTATAGATATAAAACAAAGGCAAAAATGTAAAATTGTATTTCACTGCTAATCTACACTGGCAATAATAGTTATAATAGTGAAAGGGGAAGACCTACTTAGAGGATTCATGTGCTAGCCTAATACAATTTTTGCATGCTCGATGCTCTCATCAATCTCTTTTTGTGGAAAAATGTATTGAATTCTGCTGCCTCCTCTTAGGGTAGGACAACTCATTACAGTTAATATATGATGTCCTGGCACTGCACATGAATCCTTGTTTGATGGATAATAATATGCACTTGATCCTGATGACCCAGAGGGATGTAGAAAGTTCACAGTGAAATCATCAAACTCTTCACAATATTCCTCCACAATTCCATACCAAACTTGCATGTCATAAATGCAGCCAACATACTCTCCTGGTTTGACACATTTTAGGTTACCAAGCATTGCAGGTTCATTAGTAAAATGACTTTTCCTTATTCTTTTCTTTTCTCCAATGCCACTTGAAATGGGATACACCATCAGTTCTTCCTTGTTTAGGGGAACAAATCTATGATATTTCTGAGTTCCAGGAATAGCCCTACTATCCTTGAATCGATGTTCCAACCATTCTTCTGCATCTTTCAAATCAGCTGTAGTTACAAAGAAAAAATTTATCTTCTTGCTCAAGTTTTCTTCACAAAACTGAAACATGTGTTCTGGTGTAAGAATTTGCCTCTCTGTAGTTCTCTGCAAACTGGCACGAGCAGTAGCTCTTTTCACTGTTCCTCCAATCCCATCACATGCATTTTTGCCATGGGATGTAGCAAAGAAGTACCATTCACAAGACAGACCAAAATCCTCTTCATGGTAACAGAGATTTGTGAAGTTGTATCTGTTCTTATATTGGCCAGCACATCCATCTGAGAAATAGTGCACCTTCTTCAATTGTGGGCATCTGAATTTAACATATGTCATAAGCTTCAATATGAATGAGTAAACCATTATAGTGTTGTGTTTTAGTGATGCAGATAAGAAACAGACACTAAAATGGCTAAGTTCCTGGTCTGCAGATGATCTATAATAGATGACAAAAGGGTGAACTGTACACTGTGAATTGTCCCAGTGAAACCCTTGGGCAGCATCCTGGACAATGAAAGAATAATTCTCAGAGAAATCACCTACTATAACTACCTCGCTCTGAGGTGGTAGTGTTTCTTTCAACTGCTTGAAGTACTGTGATTGTTGCTGAGCAACAAAGTGATGACGAACCATGCGGGATATTTTCATGCTTAGGGATGATAAGTATTCATGAAGTGGCTCCACCTTATCAACCATTGTACAACGGTCAACAGTCACCCATTGCTTGTAAGATATTTCATTTGGAGCTGATTTCACACTGTCAAGTAACTCAAGAAAATCCAGGACACCCTCTTCTCTTGGGCAATCATTGCAAAGTTGCATCATGCAAGTCTCTCTCTGTACTGCAGACACTGTAATCCATAAGATCCTTGTATGAAAGACCTCTTTCTCCCAATGCAGCCAGCTGCAATTTTGGATTTTGATGGTATGTGCAGACACAGACAGAATGAGTCCCACCACTACCGGCAAGCACACAATATGATGGCTGTAATTTTGCAAATATGGAAAATCCTATTTTGGGATTCTTTTCATCATTTTTATATAGTTCAAACATCTCTCTTAAATTCCTGAGGACCAATCATTTTTGCACCTTCAGCACTGATAACTTTCACGCAATCCTTTTGGCCAGGACACATACGACTAACCTCTTCTGACTCATAGAATCTTCTAACTATATCTTTGTGTTCTTCAGATATCACTTTTCCTTTGCTCATTAGTGGAATCTTCGGAAGGATTCCATGTTCTGATTTAAGTGAACGGCTTCTTTTCACCATGTATGTTGTAGTTTGAAAGAAACTAGCTGTTTTTTCAATTGTGTATGGTGAGTGTCAATATTTGTAGTTTGTGATGGTGACATTTGCTCTCCAGGAATGACTGTTTCAATTCATTCATTAATTTGTCTAGATGTTTTTCAGATTTAGTTTCAGGTTTTGAAGTATCGCTTACCTCCTCGGTAATTTGAACACCATAACTGAGTTCTAGCCTCTCCTTCAGGTGTTTCTGAGCAGATGATAGCTTACCACGAGCCTTGCGCTTTTTCTGGCTTAATGACAGCCCTTCTGAAAAGAACAGAAAAAAAGGTTTCACACACCTGAATATTAGTAATTAAATATTAATTATAGTACCTTAAATGCTATATAATTGGCTATATAGTAGATCAAACAGACCTTGTAGTAAAGTATAAGTTATTATATTAATTTATTACTTACTTTTTTTAACTGGTGTTTGGTCCAGAAATGCTAGAACTGGTTCAACTGAAGTTGAAGGATTTTCCTTTATCAAGCAATCACTGTCATTGTCCAGATCTTGAATTGAAGAGATGTTACTCAAGCCACTGATAGTAGATGATTTATTTGAATCCTGCTCAGACTCGTTGTTTTCAGTGGTACTAAGTATAGTGGGGTTTTTCATTATCAGTGTCCAGCAGTTCACACACAACAATGAGTCTTTTTTCACTCTTCCAGCACATTTTTCAACAAGTACATCAGTCACTTTTCTAAGATTGATTGTTATGTGTTTCTTGTGTTTTTGAATAGGGTCCTGGCAGTATTTCAAGTGCCGAACCATTGTATTTTGATCTGTAAAGATATAGGATTTACAATTAGGTAATATATATTTTTTAGAAAATATATAGCTATACACACTTAATATTTTAGGCCTTGATAGTCTCTGAGGCTCATTAAAACACCATACCCACCAGCCACCCACAGTGCTGGCTGGAACTGTACTAACCTGTAGACAAGGAATTTTGCAACTATCTGTGTTGATTCTGCACTTAGACAAGTAGCAACATGTTTCAACAGGTTTGTTTAGGCTACATGTGAGCTTAGTCTTCCCCTTTCACTATTATAACTATTATTGCCAGTGTAGATTAGCAGTGAAATACAATTTTTATTAAATTCTTGGAGCTTGAGGTCAAATTGATAGCTAAGATATAAAAATTCCTTGAAATGACAAGCAATTTATAAATATGGTGTTCACTTATAAGTTAGTTACATGAAAAGTACCAACATAAACAAACTTTTTATGATTGTTTCTATTAGTCAAGAACTCTGACTTTGTTTTTTATATCTATAAAAAATGTAATTTTAATTTCTATAGGTCAAATTATGAGCTTGTGTGAAAAAATAGGTAGAATTGACGCACAACTTATGAATATGGTGTTCACTTATATGTTAGTTACATGAAAAATACTAACATAAACAAACTTTTTTTTGCTGATTCTAATAGCCAATGCCTATGCCTTCATTTTTTACATTTAAAAAAAAAATTCTCATTTGATACCCCAGAGGTCAAATCGTGACCTCAAATTTTGGTTACAGTGTAACTTTTTTATTTTTCAACCTAGTTCTAAAACTTGCATATTTGGATTCCTTGTCGTTTTCTGATTCTAAATATATATACTTTTATATAATTATGACAATTATTACCCAAGTTATGGCTCGCCAAATGTTAGTAACCTCGCGAGTGACCTCAAATTGCCCGAGGTCATATCTCTTGAACTATTGGTCGGATTGACCTTATAATTTCAGAAATGGATTCAGGGCTCACAAACTCCCTATAAACCAAATTTCAGCAAAATATGAGAGATGAGGGTGTTAATTTCAATTTTTTTTGGTTGATCTGACAGAGAATGACCCATTAATGATATCATGCAGTTCATCATTACTGAATTCTTTTAATACAGGTGGAACAGTTTCCCCATTGGGACATAGCAGACAGCTTGTGGTATGCAGAAGCTTTGAAATTGATGATTGGCTTTCTAAAGACCCTAACATTCTCATCTATAGCAGGATATTCATCAGTACCACCTTCATGATCCTCTTCATTCTCATCACTTTCAATTATTCCACCTGCAAAATCATTGCTACTACCAGATTCATCATCAAAATCCTCTATAACTCCCCTCAGACACACAACTTTGACAGCACACCACCTCACCTTTTCATCTTCATCAGCCAGCATTCCAACTAAAATATTTTCACCATGAACAAAATAGCTGTTATTGTTTAATACGTCATAACAAATTTCTCTAATTTTCCTGTCGGGGAATTTATTTACTCTGGATCATATTGAATAGGTTTCTTGACCCATCACTTAGCCTCTTATTAGCTTTGATATTGAACCAACTGTGAAAGTATACTTTGATGATGAATTCTACTATGATTTTGAGGTTCTTACTGGGTCTTTTTTGTGAAACATAAAAGTGAAGAATTCTACAGGCTAAGGTGAGCCATTGAGAGTGATTTAGCAGGCCAACTTCTAAGAGTGCAAGGTCTTCATCCACTTCAGTAATAATTGCCCAGCAGATGCAGTATCCATAGTATTGGTCTGTTGATAAATTATTGACCACCTCATTTGGTAGATGCACAAATGCAGGATAAGGTATAGATTTGAAGTCCACAACATTCCATTCTGACACATCCCCATTGAGCTGAGAACCAATAGGGCCAGAAAATTTGTCTGGACTTTTTGTTGTCCCATCTAAAGTTATGAAGATGTCTAAGTGGCAATTCATTTAGATGCAGAAGACAAATATCCCACTGAAGAGGTTGCCCTAAAAACATTTCCAAATATCTGATTGACCCATGCATATGTCCTGTGTTAGTATTTGTCCCATCTGCTTTAACTAAGTTTAATTTGGCCTCAAGTTCTGTCCCTTTAATGATCTTATAAATGCCATGAGCAATGTCAATGCCTTTGCCACTCTCCGGTGTAAAATGGTCGAGGTAGAAATCATCTGAAAATAAATGTAATTAATTTTACAATTAAATGAAAAAGGAAGGAATAAAGTTAATTGGACAGTTGTCACTTAAAAAGAAAATTTTTTAAGTAATTGAAATATTACTTTATAGTACAGTAATATAACAGCATAACGCCTATAACTGTATGACAATCATTTCCATTTACCTGGCTCTCCAGTAATGACATAATGTTCCTCTAGGATTGTGGATGTATAATACTTTTCATTTACTTTGTTAACAGCAAGTGTAGCATCCTTTCTACCATCAAAGCCAATGCCAGTCACTTTTTCAAATATCACTTCTTCCTTCTTCCTTTCAGCTCTCAATTTAGCTCTCTCCCTTCTCAACTTGTTTCTGAAAAGTACTTCAAAAATATTGGCCATGCATTACTGCATTAGCCTTATACAAATGTCAGTGTCCTGTTTGAAACTAATTAATATAAATACAAAATAGAAATTTTGACGCTAATTAAAAATAGTAGTAAATCTGGTGATTTAGAACTTATAGCAGAAGCTAAGAAATGTAATATCTAGAGTGATTAAAAACATACTTATCAATAACATTTTGTATGTTATCTGGGGTGATTACTCCAAAGTCCACCAATGTAGCAGAACCAATAGCCACTCCTGCTCTATCACTTACTTGATATCTGTTAGGATATTTAAAGTAGATTTACATATCTATTGTCAATGAATAATTTATTGGTAATCTTAATCTCTTAGTCACAATGATTTCACTTTAAGCTGTATTAAAAGATTTATCTTTCAGTACTATACCTGTCACATGCTTCAGCTAATGAGCGTAATCTAGTTCTGTTCTGTAATGTTGAGACTTCTGGAACATAGTCTGCATCAAATGAATCATTACAACTGTCGCTATCTGTCAACTCAGGAATGTCCATAGGTTCAGGAGGATGAGGAGGAGGAACTGATTCTTTTGCTTTTTGAGATTGAATAACCCGTGATTTGATTTTTAAGTCAGTGGCTGTTTCTGGGACTTCTTTCTGGGTACAGTAACCATGCCTAGTTGTTTTCTGGTCCTACAAAGTGATTATATTTCATTACACTATAATGTATCTTTTATCTATGGGTCTCTATATATAAATTGAAATTCTTACAAAAATGAGAAAATACTAAAATATTACTTATCATTAATAGTGTATTATTGATATTACTAACTTATTAAATGCACTTTAAAAATTGTAGCAAATTATTAATAATTGATAATAATAATTGATAATTAATTAATATTAATTAATAATTTACAACTTGAAATTCAATCAACAGACCTACCTCATAAAACTGGTAATCAGATTGTCATTTTTAGTAAGTGCTTTTTCTCTGTATCTGCCAACAGTGTGTGATCATGTTGATATATGTCAAATAAAACGTTTACAGTTTTCAGAAAATCATCCAGATCTTGATGATATTTAGGTCCCCTTTTCTTTTTGTCATGCTTCAGAAGGCGGTTGAATTCCTTTATTTGGGTTTTCAGTTGGCTCTGTATGGTATTTACTGATATTGGATAAACATTATATGTGACCCACAATTTATACAATTCCTCAGAAGTAGCTCTCAGTACAGCATCTGTTTTATAGTCTCCGAAACACAAACACCTTTCAATAACTTGCTTCAATGTAGGCAATTTCCCTAAAGGAAACTGTTCTGTTGGCATAAAACGTACATCACCAAGTACTTTAGCAACTGTTTTCCTTGTAGAAGTCATACTTTATATTGCAAATGTTGAATTCAATGACAAATTGCAGTTGGAAACTTATAACAAAGGCACCTGAAAAAAAAAACAAGTTTTCAATTTATTACATTTAAAAAAAGTTCATGAAGCAGCCCCACCCTCTATTCTTTAATCAAGCATAATGGATGCAAGATAACAAGGAAAAGTCATATCATGTGATCACTATGTCCATGTCAACATCCTTTTAGGGCAATGTTAGTAATCAAAAAGCCAAATCATGCTTATTTTAGAATTTCTTTTGTCACTAAGGTCCATCGAAAGGGGGTCTATGGGCCCCAAAAATTAGTTTTTCTAAAATAACTCAAAAACTAAAGGTTTTATGAAAAAATACCACTCTTAATAATTTGTTCTAAATCAAATTCTGCATCTTTTGGTATGCAAACCCCCTCTCTAGCATGTTCAGAAGAAGAGAGATTGCCATTTTCCTGATTTTGCTAGTGTGGCATTAGATGTTTTTACAAAAACGGGGGTGGCTGGACACACGTTGGTGGCCACCAATTATTTTTTTCAGGAATCTTTTTATATCAAAAGCCAACTGTTAATGACTCTGATTAATTCTATCTAGAGTTTCAGCCCGGCCTAGACTAGTGAGACTTCATTCACTTCAACCACTTCTGAATTCCATGGATACCATTTTTTCATTCTACTCCAGCGAAGAAAACACAAGGTCAGATAATGCCATATGTGGTTAGAACAACTGTAGATCAAAAGAACAACTAGATTTGCAAATAGCCAGATTTTTCTTTTTGGCAAATATTCCATTTGTAGTTGTAGAGAATAAAGAATTTATTAAATGGGTCCAATAATACTTGTGAAAAAAAAAACACACACTTTATTTAGCATTCATTAGTTTTATTGTACACTGTTTGTGTCTGTAGTCTGGACACCATTTAAAAGGCCAATAAAACTTCAATTTTTCATTATCTTTATTTACACATTGCATAATTTAAGAATTTTTATAAATCAGCTCCTTGAAATAATCAACATGCCAAAGCATTCTAATTAGCTACAATTGAACAATGTAACAATCAGAAAAATTTCAATTATTTTAAACATTTCAGACCAAAAACACAAAAACCCACTGAAAATTCCAGTGGGTTTTTGGGTGCCAACCCTGTGTGTGTGAATATTTCCATTTCCTTCTCTGTGGTTAAGAACTCGATAACAGCTCTGTTTATGACACACATCACTGTCAGATGCCATTTTTTTAAAGCTGTGTTAATCATTGGTTTTATACAAGGCCATTTAAAAGTGGTTTTATACAAGGAGGGGAGGTTCAAACTGGAAAATTCATTGTGAAGTGCAGAAAGTTCAAACTTATGGCCCAAAAGACATTTCAGCCCCATGGCCTATTATTTAGCTAAGAAAAAAGGTAGGGCAAAATATATTGAGTGCCCTATATTATAAATTTTGGGCGTGTAGATTTTTTTCCCAGTGGGTAGATTTTACTGAGTACCCATCCTCTTGGTGGGTGAGGGAAGTTTATTTCAAGCCCTGGAATATTGTCTATTGCATCAAAGGCCTTAATGAAATCCATATAAATATTGAAATCATAATTTCTTTCTCTGTAGTGATATTGGCACTTTTCATAGGCTTTAAAATAACCATTTCCTTCATTTTATTCTTACAAAAGCCACATTGATTTGGAGATTATAAATTGTATGAGTAAATAAGGTATTGCCACATTCTAATTATTCCAGTTTTCTCAGTCTTTGCTGAATACTGGCATGTATTTACAGGCATACCTCGATATTTGTCATTTTGCACTTTCGTCATCACTCTTTATACCCATACCTTGCAGATTTGTTCTCTCTTCACACACTTTCGTTGTTTTGCCATTTGGTTTTTTGTTCATTGTTTTCCCTTTGGAATGATATACAAGAGCTACTTGACTAGCATGCACACAGCTTGTCAAATGAGGAACTTATTCAGCAAGAGTACAGTTGAACACGAAAGTGATGATGACGACAACTTGGTTGCAAAAGTTTTTTCAACCAAAGAACTGTCTGAGGACTTTTATTTGTTTGAACAAACGAGGAATTTTTTTGAAGCCTCGGATCCAAACTAGAGTGCAGTACAAGAGTAGTAAGAGAATTTGAGAAAAGTATTAACTGCTACTGTCAATTGTATGTGAAGAAAAAACTAAAACAACAATACCAATTTTTCAAAAAAGGTTTGGAATAGTTTTGCCATGTTTTTTCTTTTTAATGATTTTATTAATGTGTTTGTCATGTTTATTTCAATACAGTTTGAAATGTAATGCATATTTGATTGTGTTTCACCTTGTTATTGCTAATAATAGTGTGTTTTTAGCTGTTTTTAAATATATTAAGATTAAATTTTTTTTTTGTGGAATGAATTAAAAGTTTTCCCATTGAAACCTATGTTATAGTCTGCTTTGAAATTTGTTGATTTGCAATTTGTCATGCTTTCTTGGGACCAATTAGCAATGAATTCCAAGGTATAGCTACCTGTAGTTGCTAATGCTGGATCCCCCTCCCCCTTTGAAATAGGTGTTATATGACAAATTTTTACCATTGGAAATATTCCTTTAAAAAATACTTTGGTGAATAATTTTAGCCAAAGTAAGATATTTTATCCTTGACAGGCTTCAAGTGCTATAGGTACAGAAATGTTAGGAATGTCAGTTTGCGTAATACAATGATCCCCCAACCTGTATGAGGTCTGATGTGCATAAATTCAGAGATAGGATGGGGACATTTCACTACCCTTTTTCTGATCTGCATGAGCCAAGATTCAAAGATTGATCAGCATGAATTTTTTAAAATTATGGTAAATATAATACTGAAAAATGATTTAACATTTCTTCACGTACAGTACATACATGCGATACTTTAGCACTTGCAGCAATATGCCCAGTAGCATGTCCCTTGTATAACTGGGTAGTTTATGCAGTGATCCTCTGATCTGCACAAATTCAGAGATAGGATGAGGACATTTCACTTCTCTTTTTTTCAATCTGTGTAAACTAAGATTCAAAACTAGATCAGCACAAATTTTTTAAAATTGTGGTAAATACTAAAAAATGACATATGTACTGCATATGCAAAAAAGTTATGTATGATACTTTAGCATTTGCAGCTGGCAACAACATGCCTGGTAGCACTTTCTTGTATGGCTAGCTAGTTTATATCCAGTCATCCTTCTCATGCTCCTCTGGATTACTACTTCATCTTTATAGTTGTGTTTGAAATTTGTTAAGTTTTTACTATTATATATTATTTTAGATGCATTATTATTATTATTATACATTTATTGTACAATGATTTAAAAGCTTTTATTCAGGTAAAAATTACTTCCTACATGATTTTTTTAAAAACTTTTATCCCCCTAACCCCATTTTATATTATGGTGAGATAGTTCTGACCCACATGAGCTTTTGCAGGAATGGAATCCTCATGCAGGTTGGGGGGTCACTGTACAAAGGCATTAAGTTCAATGAGTGATACTGAGCAGTTGCTTATGCAGGATCCATGTTGAAAGTACAGGTATGCCTCAATTTACGCCGGGGTTAGGTTCCAGCAGATTGCCATTGAAAAGTGAAGTGGCGTAAATTGAAGCTAAAAAAATAATGGGCTTCTCCCTAAATAAATAGGATAGGTTCCAGGATTCTCCAAAAGTGACCCCATATTTTCCATAAAATGAAAATTATTAATGAGTTATATGCTCAAAACTAGTAAAAGAATGCTTAATATTAATAAAATAATTGAATTAAAGATAAATTACTACTTAATTTGGTAATTAAAAACAAAATTATTTGATCTTGTTTGACAGTGGTGAGATGGAGATGATTTATTGAGAGGAAGATGATCTCTGAGGGAGATCCTCTTTTTTTTTGCTGAGGAACTGCAGAATTGAGCAGTTTATCATCATCTAGACCTAGTGATGTCTTTTGTCACAGTTTCAACACTGTCAAATCCACCAAAATCAGCAATGCAATCAGGCCACAGTTTATGCCAGACACCATTTAGACATGATTTTGAAACTTCATTCCAAGCTGCAGCTATGTTGGAAATGCCTTTTAAAATGTCATATGACTTCCAGTAGTCCCGCACAGTTACATCATCATATTTTGCTTAGTTTACGGCTTTTTACCATTTTTAATTTTACATTTAAGCTTTTACTTTAAGCGGCGTAAAACGAGGTTTACCTGTACTCTGTAGTGGATATAGAATTGTTTGTTAATGAACTGAAGTGATTGATATTGTTGAAACGGGGGCGCGATGCCGGTAAGTGTATCTGTGTAAAGATGCGTTTGCGTTACTCACCTACCGGATACTCTGTTAGTGGGGTCATGGCAGCTGCGGCTGGTTGCGGAGATGGGAGATTTAGCTGCCAGTGAGAACCACCCAGAGGGCCTTAATAAAAAATACTTTGACTTCAGCACCACCTGCACTGCTAAGAATGAGAGAAATGAGGTGAGCAAGTTACCAATTTTAGTGTGGTTGAGATTATGTCAGATAGGCAGCTCCTACCAATCTGAAACTGGGTTCTCACCTTTAAGATCTCTGGAGCATAGCCAGTCTGCCTCTTTTAACGACTTACTCTTCGGCTTATGGTGGGAGGATTTAAGAAAAGTAAAATGTCCTTTGCTTAATTTAATCAATGAAACAATAATAACACTTACAAGGTTAACTGCGTCAGCAGGCAAGTTTTTACAGGTAACTAAAGAAGATCTGAACAATTTTATTGATCATACACCAATGTGTTTTCAGAACCAACTAAGCACTTGAAAAAAAATTATTACTACAAAACAAAAGAAACAAATATCATTAGTCCCATACCACACACAAAAATGTCAACATAAAATAAAACCATTAAATTATTGGCCATCACCAGCCCATTACCACACAAAGGAGACAAGACTTACAGAAAAAAAATAACTTACATAACTAATGCAAAAAAAACAAAGAATATTAGTTACTAGGGTAAGGTCAATGAGTGTTACCCAAATTGTATAAACCTGATAAGTCCCAGATGTGTCATTTTAAACTCTACTTCATCTCACAATCATTAAATGTATTCTTGGCTCAATCAGTACACACAAAAGCAATGTTTATAACAAAAAAATTATGTGAACACTGGCTTCAGCATTTGTGCAGGCATTGGGGAAGAAAAAGCTTTGTCCAAATTCATTTCAATAAGCAAATGTCCCAGCCAAAAACAAATCCCTGATAAAGAAAAAAAAAACCAACAACATTTAGAGATTATCCCCCTAGCACTGTCATCAGTGGACTCACAGGAATCCATGAGTGCAATGATGCCAGAAAAGGGAGCAAAACTGACAATGATAATTAATGGTCTAAAATTTTGGGATATGTATTTGCATTAATATGTTGCTCATAAGGCAGTTAAAGGTACAATTTAGTTCACAGCCTGAGAAAGCTCAAAATCCATTGTGATGCATATTGATAACTGAAGTTAGGTTTTTCAACACGGTCTTTATAAAGGAAATCAGGCATTCAGAAATGATTATGATATTTACATGATAATTTTAAGTGATCCAAATATGTGAGACATGGTTCTTATAGCTAATGGTTAAGCAATACAAAACACCAATGGTAAAAACAAGACTGAATCACCTACCACACCATCAAGGAGAAGTGAGATGCTTTCCCGTCTCTTGAAATGGACATATGATTGCCTCAAGCTGCTGCTTGTTCTCTATACTGAGAGTGTTTCAAAGCTTTTATACTGAGGCATATGATTGCCTCAGTTTTTAACATTCTCTATATTGAGAGAATTTCAAATCTGTTATTATCAATTAAAAAGAGAAGAAAAACATTTTTAGTTAACCATACCATCTCATTGTAATACAGAATATGACACTTTATTGTTGAAGGGCATTTTATCAGTAATTTGTAGTTAGTTGGTTTCACTGAATATGGAATAAAAGAAAATAAGGGTTTACAGTATAGAATGTTACCACTTACCCGAACTGATAGTACAAAGTTTTAATGTAGAAAATTGAGAGGGTAGCTATTCACATTTTCACTCCTTTGACAAAGATATTCTGCTTTGATGGAGTCACACTTTCTTTAACTTTTGAAGAGATTTCATTGAAATATCTTCAAAAGTTGTCACTTTCAAATTTGGTCCAACTTTAACTGCATTTTCTCGCATTTTTACTTTTGTTGCTTAGCCACTTCTTCATAGGAGGACTTCATATCAACATGCATTATATGCTCTAGATAAGTTCTAATTTATTGCATAATATATAAATCTAATTATAATTGTACAGTAATGAAGTATTGGTTTCACTGATTTTCATGATTTTCTTAATCTATTAATTTGCTACAAAAGTAAAGTTTCAAACATTCATAACTTGACCCTACAAAAAATTCTGACCATAGCGTGTTAACATGGTATTGTGGGTAGTTGGTAGTTGTCCCTGAGGCTATTAAACCTTTAATTTTTTCCCTCCTAAGAACAGCTCTTGTAAAATTTCAGCTAGGGTATCAGGTCCTAGAGGGTTGATCCTAGTAGTAGTAGTAGTTTTTACCATGAATTATGTACCCTATGGTACTGTAATTTATTTATGAATATATTTTTGGTAGGTAGTTTACTGATTTGTTGGTAAAAGTTTTTCTGAGTTCTTGTATAATGTAAATGAGTATTTACCTGAAAATGGAGTTCAGAAATTGGTTAACTATGAACAATTTGGCAAAATAATTGAACTCTATGGTCACCTCTGTCATTAGAGGAAAGATTATGTATGAGGATTGTTCAGAAAGTTTCAGGACTGTGCCTACAGTGATTAAAATATGAGTGGCTTGGTCAACCTACCTCTAGCGTCCTTCAAAGTAGGCTTCCTCATCTGAATACAATGGTCCCAACATTTAATCCACTCTTTGAACACCTTAGAGAAGCCCTTGTTTGACGTTGCATTAAGTAGACCCATCACTACTGTTAAGCTAAATCATTAGACGCAAAATGATGCCCACTGAGCTGTTTTTTCACATCTGGGAATAGATAAAAGTTGCACAAAGCTAGATCTGGCAAATAAGGAGGGTAGCTCATTACCATGCCCAGGTTGTGAAGAGCCTGATATGCAACTTGATTGGTGAGCTGGTGCAAGATCCAGCCTGCATACTCTGGCCTCTTGTTCCTGATTTTTTTGCCTCAACTGTGTCTGAAGCACTTGTCCATAATAGGCTCCGGTTGTTGTTTGTCCTTTGGGCATAATAATCATACACAACCTTGTTTTTATCAAAAAAGATGAGGTGCATGACCTTGCTGGCACTTGGTTAAATTTTAACCTTCTTTGGTTGAGGACTTCATTTTCATTGTGAGCTCTCTAACTTTGGCATTCAAAAACTCTTGAATGTGATGATAGGGCAGTATCCTTGAAAGCTGTTTGTATTATATCAACAGTCTCTGTTGGTGTTTTGCCCAATCATGCTAAAAATTTGATAGCAACTCTGTTCTACGTAGTTTAAGATCCATGATGGATATGGTTTACACACCCCCACACAAATGCTGCTGTAGCGAGACTGATGCAAGTGAGCCAGACCCAAACGTGTTCAAACATATATAGAGGTCTAGTCTATCACTGGGTAGATATAGGTGGAGCTTCCCGCGTGCAGCACTTATCATTTAGTGAGCTCAGTCCTGAAACTTCACGAACAACCCTCGTATATAACAAGATACAAAACTGATCATTTTTTATTTATTGCACTATCCCACAAACTGACTATTTGGTACCTACCACATAGTATATGGAGTGAGAACCAATCTTTGCACGAGTGCATACTTACATGATTTAGAAGTATATTACCAAAAACTGAATATTATCACATTCATCTCGAAAAACTTCAAACCTATATACTTTTAGCTTAAATTTGTTAGGCTGAAAGTAGGTAGAAAAGCTCAGGAAAACAATTAGTTTAGTTGCATATTATTAATGGCTTCAGACTACTACTACTACTGAGGTTTCTTTTGCCAAAGCTTTTAAAATGCATCTTTGACCAATAATTTTTTTTTTTTTTTCTTACAGGTATCGATTTTAAAATTAAAACTATTGAATTGAGAGGGAAAAAAATCAAGTTACAAATATGGTAAGTCTTTAATAATCTTTGGTTAATTGGCCATATCCAATATTTCTTAATACAATTCTTTTCTTTACCAGTTGTAACTTTGTTTGGATAAAATACGGAGTTTATAGGGAAACTTGTACAATGGATTAGCTGAAGAGTATTAGGCCTAAACCATTTTGGGGTTATGAAATTTGTAGAATAGCCCATGATTATTGGAGGATGATCATCTTTTTGATTTGAATGTTTAATGATTTTTCCTCAGGGACACGGCTGGGCAAGAAAGATTTCACACCATCACAACTTCGTATTACAGAGGCGCAATGGGAATAATGTTAGTTTATGACATAACCAATGCAAAGTCATTTGACAACATAGCGAAATGGTTAAGAAACATAGATGAGGTAAATTCTGATGCACTGTGGTGAGAGTATTGATTTAAAATACTTGAATTATGTTAGTCAATTGATGATTTACTCTCGGTATCCTTAATAAGTATAGTTTTCACCAAGTAAAAATATTTATTCCTTAAGCTCGTAATTTTTAGCTTAAAATGTTTTTGGATTTTCTAAATTTAATTTAGCCAAAAGAATCTGTAAGACTGACCTATTTGGGCTTAATATGATAGCATAGGCTCTCATAGTTTCTGGCCTGTATGTAGTAGAGTTGCCCTAAATAGCTTTATACTCTTATTTCAGTTTAGGGAATAAAAATGTAAAGCTATATTTTAAGCTGATTTTACATTTGGTTACCAAAGTCTGGATGCACTGGCCTGTTAGGTAGGTATGGCCTAGTGTATCTTAACTTTGGCAACTGATATCACTATAGCTTTGGAGAAATGCCCTAAAGTAATTAATGATCAAGAAAATCACCCACAGTACCATAAATACTTATTTTTTTTATTGAGCTTGTATTTGTTTTCAAATTTCTTGTTTATTCAGATTTAATTTAGGTTTCCTTAATAGATTTTTTCGAGGTCATAAATGTCCAAAACTATTATATAAGGAGTATATTAACTTAAAGATAATGTCAGTGTTTGGTTTTCAGCACGCGAATGAAGATGTTGAGAAGATGATTTTAGGTAACAAATGTGATATGGAAGACAAAAGGGTGATACCAAAAGAAAAAGGAGAAGCTGTAAGTTCAATAACAAAGATTCTCATATTTTATAGAAGTATTCTTTCAAATTTGTCATTTTGCAGAGTAGATTCGCCTTAATTAATAATCATGGATTTAGAGTAAAATAATGTAATTCATTACAGTTTTGGGTTTTGTAACAGGCCTTAAAAAAATTCGCAGAATCCTATGCTGTTTACTACTGGGAGAATTTTGAGAAAAATTCATTAAGTCTCTCTTACAGGGTTTCAAGTTCATACTTTTAATGATTGCAACAACAATTTCTGAAAAAATTAACCTAGCTAAATGCCTTTCAATTCTTCAATTTTCAATCTGAAACATTTGTAAGCTAGTTTTAGTTGCTTTCTCTCATTGTTTCATGTCCCAAATAAAATTTGGTTAGGTCTGGATATTTATTAGGCAAGTCATATTTGTCTTGTCTTTATATTTTACTCATTTATCACAACAGCCAGTTTATTTTTTTTACTTATTTGAACGTGATTTTTAAGAGCTAATTCCTACAAATGGGGCCTAGTTCTCAATAAGCCTGTTTTGAAGAGTATGCTGAGCTAGTTTAATTGAGCTAATATTTAATACACTACATGAGCTAAATTACCTATATTTTTTATTGCTGCATCTTGAAAGCCAAAATATAGTTCCTGTTCATCAGTTTTACCAAGTGAAGGATGTTGCATTAAGTTTGTACCACTTTTTATAAATTTTTATTTCTTAACATTTAACAAACATTAAAACTAAAGGCTTATTGTATCTTTTGGATTATTTTCATGTAGTGGCTTTCATAAGTAAATGAAATAATGATTGCGCTTTCCCTGAGTAACTAGTGGAATGTTCCCCAAACAGATACGTACGGTATGTATATGGAATGGTAATACAATTGCAGAAATGTACATTTTCACTTTTTTTTTTTTTAATAATGACCAAGTTTTTTGGAAGCTTAATCTCAATCTTCAGTTGTACAAGGACAGTATAAAGATATTTAAATAAAGTATTTCTAATGATTTGTATATAGTTAAAAAAATCACGCGATAGAGACATGCAATACAACTTGTTATAAAATGTTACTGAAGGTAGAGGTTGAGCTTCCAAAATGTTTTGAGTTGTTAAATAGTGAAAAAGTTGGTTTCTGCAATTGTATTGTGGTTCCTTACCGGAATTTGGTACCTGAAGAATGAAATAAAAAAAAATATATATATAAATATAATATATATACCTTGTTTACCTCGATAACCTCATTGCTGTTCCATGCGTTGGTCTCTCTTCACACGAAGGTCAAGCTGGTAGCCCTGCCTCTAGGTCTGGCTTGGTGGAGGAGTGAGTTGCTTTCTTGCGTGCTCTACTGTACATAGCCAGGTACACCCAGCTCCTCTGGTGCCATCCTGAGCCAGGCATCTAGTCTTCTCTTGACTTCACTTTTGACCCCTGCAATGTTTCTGAGGTCCTTTGGAAGCTGGTTAAAAATCTTGGCCCCCCTGACAACCAAGCTATTTTCCATCAGTGTTGAAGAGGTCCCTTGTCAGGCCTTTAATTTGGGAATACTACACATTCTGCCTTTCTTATTTTCCAGCATTGTTTGAATGGTAATTGGGTTTAGTTAGAATAGAATAGAATAACCTTTATTAATAATAATAAAATAAATAAATTTTTTTCAATTTACAATGACATGAATAATTGTGAAGCTCGACTATTTATTTTATTTAATTTGGCCCTTAAGCTTTAGGCTTTACTGGGCTAGTTTGAGGTTTGGCACCAGTTTTTTTATCATTTTCCATATGTAGGTTATGGTGTACCTCTTCCTTCCAGGAAGTACAGATTTAGTTTACATTGTCTTTCCCAGTAGTTGAGCTCTTTGCAGCCATCAGTCTTGCTGTGAAATGTCTGAGTTTCTTCTAGTTTTAGTTTCTTGCTCTTCATATGGGGATGTCAAAACTGAGCAATATTGAAGTTTTGGTATAATCAGTGTTTTTAGCAGGGGAATCATTACTGTCCTGTCCCCTTCGTTTGAATGTTTTTAGTACCTGTTCTGTGACCTTTTTTGCTTTATTTATCACTATCTGATTTTGTGTTTCAAATTTCACATCAGTTATTATTACCCCCAGATCAATTGCTTTTGTGCTTCTCTGAATTTCCTGTCTATCTGGAGCATAATATGCAGTCTTAAGTTCCTCTTTCTACCATATCTTGAGAGCTGAAATTTTTCGGTGTTAAATGTTATGTCTTCTGACCATTTGTATATTTTGTTTGTGTCCCTCTGCAAGGCCTCCACTTCATTTGCCTCACTGATTTTTCTGCTGATCTTTGTATCATCTGCAAAAGATTTTACTATACTGTTGCTGTTTACTCCGCTGTCTGTCTATGTCTATTAGCATGATAATGAACAGGAGTTGGGCCAGTACTGTATGGTACCTTGTGGTACTGACCTCCATACTTCGATTCTGATATATATACCTTGAATTTTGATGACCTGTCTTATTCCTTGAATATTAGCTAGGACAATAATTTTTTTTTGTTGCCCCTTGTTCATTTTCCTTCAGTATAGCTTGTTTTGTTGCCCTATGGTCTTCCAAGAGAGCATGTTTCCATCTACCTGTTCTGGTAGCTTCTTGCCCAGAAGCAGTTTGGCTTGGAGGTTTCCAACTGTGTCAACTGCATGCATTGGATGATATTTTAGCAGCCATATTGTGTCTGTGATGTTGAAAAATTTTTTTGTTCACTTATTATTATTCCTATTGTCATTTAAACTTTGTTCTTTGGGTTCATCAGAGATGTTGATAGTAGTATTTTTTCTCATATTTGTAGGTTCCATATTTTGTGTAAGTCCTGTAGATGTCTGGTGGTAGAATTTGCACATCTCCAAATTTACAATTACTGTTATTATAGAAGAAATTGCATATTAGATGTTCATATATACATTATCCTGTTTTAAATCTGCAATTCTTTTATATAATATTTGCATATAATTCCTTCCCCATATTTACTTGTGGCCTTTGTATTTTGCTCCTTATTGGGGGACAGTTTCACTGTTTTCTTGATTGCCCTCCTGTCTTTTCCTATTTGTGCTACTTGCATGGTTTTGGCCTCATTGTGTGACAGTACTGTATTTTATTTTTTTCTACTTCGCCTTTCTTCGTTTCTTGTTTTCCTCTGTTCTTTATTCACACTTTCCTCTTTCATTTTCTTCTCTCTCTCTGCTTTAAATACCATAGAGTTTATTTCAGTCATGCAGTTTTTGCAGAAAAATTTTATGCCATTAAGTTGCTTCGCATTCGTTATAAGGGAGATTTTTTAATCTTCCCATTCTAGCCATCTAAAATCAAAAAGCAGCTGACAAAGATCGCACTTTATTGCCTTTGTCTCATTTGTTGCATCATTGCAGATACCACAGAGTTGCAGGAATTTATTTACTATTTCCATGTTACTGATAGAGGGTAGCTGCTGGTGCATAAAATTGACTAAGGGTATTATGGGAGGTATTGGGTGGGGGTTGACTCAGCTGAGTGAGGGAAAGTATGTTCCATCACTCCAGGGAATTGGGGATGTGGCATGCTGTATACTCACTGATTTGTGCTTGCAACTGTAGCTGCGGGGGATAATGTGGGGGTTATATATTATATATATATATATATATATATATATATATATATGGGGGGCATTCCAGGAGAGATCACCCAATGCATGCCACCACTCTGACTCGGATTTTGATGAAAATTGACGTATGTGGTTCTTCTGGGTGCTGATTTCACTGGTCAAAATAAAAAAGTTCTATGACCCATAGTTTTTGAGATATGGGCCCCCAAAACACTTTACCACTTAGTCACGGCAAATAGAACTGGGACCTTTCCATATGAACTCCATTGTCAAGCTGCCCCAGTTTAATTTGCCAGTGGCTCTATACGAGTGATGAAATAATCTTGCGGTCTGGCAGCTTAATTTTTATGAAATACACGGTGCCATTGTTTTCATGCATGACAGTTAGCCTTGTCATAAGACGAAAAAAGTGTCAAAGTGGCTTGCTGACAATAATAATAACGTGCTGAAGTGGCCAGGAAATAGCCCTGACCTGAATCCCATCGAGAACTGCTGGAATGTCATGAAGCAGAAGCTTTCAAACATCGACACCACATCACTTGAGAGTCTGCAGCGCGAGATCAAGTCGTTGTGGATTAAGAACATGACCTTGGATTATTTTAAAAAACTGAGTGATAGCATGCTGAAACATCTCCAGATGGTCATCAAGGCCAAGGGCAACATAACTAAATATCAATGTAAGTGTTAAACTGCTCATTTGTCATATTTTCAAAGTAGGCCAAATTCTATATGGAGATGTCCTAGTTCTATTTGCCGTGACAATTTAATGGGCAATAACTCTCAAACATCTTACCATAGACCTATAAAACTAAGTTTTTAGAATCAGCATGAAGAGATCTATTAAATACCACATTCAAATGTGTAGAACAATAATGAAAATTTTCCCCTTTTTTTTTTTTGACCCCCACCCCCCTAGGCAGTGAAATCCCCCCAAAAAATTTTATTTATTAAACTTCCATTAATTGTTAAAAGATACAAACAATAAAAAATGTGGGTATCAAGTTGCAAGATATTTTAAAAATTATTGAAAAAATATGTACATTGTGAAATTTTGACATTTTTACACCTGTAGACTAGAATAGAGAACTACAAATGATATATTCACATGGATGAAAATAATCAAGTTGATTCATAATTACACGAGTTTTTTCAACTCATTTTCTGGGAAAACACATTAAATATGCATTGTTCCTGGCTTTAAAGTTGGTGTGCTTAATAAACCAAAAATTTTCTCTTGATATGTGGCATGTATCTCTAATTTGTGAAAAGTAATAGTAAACACTATATCCTGATGGGTGTAAAAAGGTAACCTGTGTCATGAAATTCCTCATTATAGGAATGTACAAATCCCAACCATTTCTGATCATTGTAAGTACAAACTATGTACTCTCCTATTTTTGGATTAACTTTAACATTATCTTCACTCAGAAAAGCTTTGCTTATAATCCTCACCTCACCAACTTCATCAGAAGATAATTCAAATGTTTTTGTTATTTACATTAATAGGTACAAATCTGGAATTTTTGTGTTCCTGTTAGCCACATACTTTTTTCATGTCACTTAAAAAATTTTCCATAGCTTCAATTTCTTCAGAATTTATTAAAAAAAATTTATGCTGTCACTTATATTTGAACAAAATTCAAACATGTCTTCTGGTTTTAATATTTGATTTGCGAATGTTCTCTGCATACTTGCTCTGGCTACAGATCTTTTCACTGTACTCCCAATCCCATCACAAGCGCTCTTACCATGGCTTGTGGCAAAGAAATGCCACTCACATTCCAGCCCAAAATCTTTGTTTACAAATGTTAACAAAGTTGAAATGATTTTTATATTGTCCTGCACATCCGTTGGTAAAATAATGTAATTTTTTGATATGAAGGTGGGATTTTCTAATAATAGGTATGAGTGTATTTAAAAAAGTAGTTGTTTTGTATTTGGAGATAAAAAACAATAACTTGAATATTTTGTTTCATTACTTTCTGGTTCCTTATAATATAACACACAGGGATGCACTGTGCATTGGGTATTTTCCCAATGAAAACCTTGGGCTGCATCCTGTACTACCTAGTACAAATGAGTAGTTTTCTGAAAAGTCACCGAGAACTATGTAAGCTGTATGGCTATTTAAATTATTCAAGTTTTTTAGAAATGCACTCTGATTCTTTGCTATAAAGTGATGACGTGTCAATTTGACAATTTTTGTGCTTAATGAATTTATAAAATCATCTACAGATTATTTTTTCAACCATATTGCATCAATCTGTAGTAACCCATTGTTTATATTTTATTTCCTCACATTCAGGATCGTTAACACTTTGAAAAGTGAGCAAAAATTTCTTAATAGCTTGTTCTTTTGGACAGAGATTACATATTTGCATCATGCAATTCCTGTTGTTGACATCACACACTGCTTTCTCCATAGAGAGTTGTGTATTCCAACCCTTTGACACCCAAAGCTGAGAATTGTGTTTTGGCATTCTGCTGGTATGTGCATACACACACAGAATGTGTACCAGCAGCTCCAGCTAAAACACAATGTCTCGGGCGAAGGCTGGCAAAACTAGAGAAGCCAATTTGGGGACTATCTGGATTATTTTTAGAGAGACTAAAAGCTTCTTTCAGATTCATTAACACCAGTCTTTTCTGCACAGATTCTTTATACCCACTTTCATTTCTGATACTCAGGGAGTCTTTTGTACCTGGGCACAAATGACTAATTTCATCTGATTCAAAAAATTTCTGAACAGAATCTTTTGTACCTTTAGTTATTACTTTTGCTTTTGACATGGGTTCAATTTCAGGAATAATTCCAAGTCTTTGTTTTATATTTCTGCTTTTCTTAACTAAATATTCAGTTGTCTGAAATAGATTTATAGTTTTTGATATGGTAAATGGAGATAATGTCAATATTTTGAGTTTCCTCTCATAACTGTCAGTATAATGGAAAGCTTCAACCAGTTCGTTCATGGGATGAATCATTAACCTGAAAGAAATTCATGAATGTATAATAGCTATAAACAAAACATTACATGTGTGCATATTAAATTTTTTGGATTATAATATTGATTTAAAGTGTAACAAAATGAGCATTCTTTGAGGTAGTCAAATTAAACCAAAAATTATTTTGTGACCAAATGAATTCAAAATGATTTAATGGGCCCATTATGCTTCAGTTTGTTTAGGTACGGTATATTCCTACTTAATAATAGCGTATCATTTTAAAATTCATACCTTTTGAGTTTTATGATCCAATTTTGTAGCTTTTGATGGGTTTGGGATCTCAATTTCTAAACTTGTTTCTAGCTTTTGTTTTAAAGAATGATGTGCTTTTTCTATTGTTTGAATAGCTTTTGCTTCTTTTCTTGAGGAACCCAAACCATCTGAAATTTTTTAATTAATAAATATTTAACTCCATTTGATATATATAGACAATAATAATTGTCAACATATTAATTTCATAAATTTAATGGCAACTTATTAATTTCATTAAGTTTTTCAGCAACTGCTGAAAAACTGTCTTGAAAGTAAATGCATTATAAATAAATAATATAAATAAAAAAATTAATCATTAAATACTTACGCTTCTTCACTGAAGTCACAGTAAGACTTTCTAGAACTTGAGAAACCTCTTCTTTGGCATTACTTGATATACTTGGATCATATTCATCACTTTCTGAAATATCATTCTCAGAAGACTGATTGTGATCAGACTCTTCACTTTGTGATGTTGATAGCAACTCTGGTCTCTGGGTCAATAATTTTCTACAGTTGCTACATACAGTATTCCTTTGTAGTTTCCATTTACATTGATCATAGTGATTGGCTGATGGTTCTTATATCCTTATGTATCTTTTTCTTGTGTTTGTGTAAAGGATCATCACAATATTTAACCATTTTTCATTACTAAAAATACACAATTGTAAATCTCAAAAATAAGATGATTTGACTCAAAATAAGCACATCTGTAATAAAAAATAAGCATAATTAAACATTTGAGAGACTGCATGAATGAGTTATACATAGGATGTAAATATATCATTTGTAGTTCTCTATTTTAGTCTGCGTAAAAATGTCAAAATTTCAATGTACAAATGTCAATGTACATATTTTTTCAATAATTTTTTAAATATCTTGCAAGTTGATACCCACGTTTTTTATTGTTTGTATCTTTTAACAATTAATGAAAGTTTAATAAATAAAAAATTATTTTGGATTTCACTGTCTAGGGGGGGTGGGGGTAAAAAATATAAATAAAAAGGGGGGGAAAATTTTCATTATTGTTCTACACATTTGAATGTGGTATCATTTAATAGATCTCTTCATGCTGATTCTAAAAATGTATAGTTTTATAGGTCTATGGTAAGATGTTTGGGAGTTATGGGCCCCACTTTACCACCTAACTTCAATGGGCAATATCTCAAAAACTATGGGTCATAGAACTCTTTTATTTGAACCAGTGAAATCAGCACCTGGAAGAACCCCATATGTCAATTTTCATTAAAATCTGGGTTGGATGGTGACATTTTTTTTAAAAGTTTTGGGTGATTTGTCCTGGAATGCCCCATATATGAGGAGATTGTAGACACTAATTGACCAGAGAAGTACTCCAGGGATGCTGGAACTTGCGTATCTACTATCACTTTCCTCCTTAGCTGATCTTTTTCTCTCATCTACCCAGTGAGCATTCCAGCATGCTCTAAAATACACTTCTCCCTCTATTCCTCATTACACACGCATGCATCTTACAGTACACAACCTTTTCAAAATTTATATTAAAAAAAAATATTGCGCCATGCAGACCTTGTTTTTGGCTCTCTTCATCTTCTGTGGAGGGGTCACTTTTGCAGGTGCTCGCCCTTAAATCCCCTACTTCCTACATTATATATATATATATATATATATATATATATATATATATATATATATATCCCCCTCCCCGCGGGCGGTCTTTCTGGGGTGGATCGCCCGCGGGCTCCTGCCTCCATGTGGCGAGGGGGGTCAGCCGCGGCTGGGGGCCCTGCCGGGTCCCCGCCCGGTTGCGAAGTGGACTTTTAGCATACCCTGCTATCCTACAGCCCCCTCTTTCCTGTCTTCCCCTCTTTACCCTCTTCCTTGCCCCCTCTGTTTTTTCTGCTTTCTCTGTTCACTTCGCGCGCCCCGTGGGCTGCCGGGGCTGGTCGCTGGGGGTCTCGCCCCCATGGCCGGGGCCGGACTAAGTTGGCTGGTAGGGTGCCCAGGCCTGGGACCCTGGGGGGCCTTGGTCTTTGCTGCCGGCGGGGGAGAACTCTCGACGCTGCAAGGGCCCTTTTGAAACGGGGGTACCTGCATGGGACGAGGCACCCACCCCCCGCCGGCGTGCGCTTGGTCCCCTTGGGCCCCGGGTAATCGGTTCCCCGCGGCCCCGGGCGCGAAACTACAATAAAAATTTTCTATGGAAACACTTACAACTCTAATGGACCTCGTTGACGACCCGGCTTGTGCATCTGACCTCCCTCTGACTACCTCTTTGGACCGTGGGTCTGGTAAGGGCAGTCGGCAGCCCTCGCCCACCCCGTCTGCTCTTCTTGCCGACGCCTCCTCTCCCTCTCTTCCCCATGCTCGTGGCGCCGCTGCCCGACCCCCGCCAGTAGCGGATGGACCTGCAGTGGACCCCCCGACCCCTGGATCCCCCCATATTCCACGTCCCGATAGGGACCCACCTGCTTTTTCGCCCTCAGGTGGGAGGCCCGCGGCCCCGGTCGCCTCCCACTCCGGTCAGGCCTCATCGCCCCGGCCCCCTCGGCCCCTGGGGGACGTGGGACCCGACGTCGCCGTCCGCCTTTCTCGTCTTCTCGCCCCCTCGAAGTTCCGGTGGTGTTTGGCCAGACGGCTTCACTCGGCCTTAGGACGATGGACAAGTTCCTCGTCCTCCGCCCCTCCTCCTCCAAGCCCCTCCCCACTAACCACGAACGTCTCTTTCGAGCGATCCATGGGAAGACGGGGACGGCGCGTTTTGACCTTCGGCCTCAGAGGGATGGCTCCATTTTGATAAGGTCGCGTTCCTCTGCCGAAACCTCCTCTCTGCTCGCTATCCCCGATGTCCTGGGCTGCGGGATCACGGTGACTCCCCACCCCCGCCTCAATCAGTGCCAGGGCACAATTTACGCTGCTCGTCTTCTACCCATCCCGGTGGAAGACCTCCAGATTGACCTCGCCTCCCAGGGTGTTGTGAGGGTGTACCGCTTTCCCGACAGATCGCGGTCCCCAACTGCCCCTTCTCCTCGCCTGCTCCTCACTTTCGACTCACTGGTGCCCCCCGTTTCGGTATTCTGGGGCTTTGGTGAGAGACGAGCGTGCGAATTCTCAGTACGACCATACGTGCCAGATCCTACGCGCTGTTTTCAGTGTAATAGGTTTGGCCACGTGAGCAGCTCCTGCCGTCAGCCGGCCCCGTTGTGTGTCCGCTGCGGCGGCCCTCCCCACCCCTTGCCCTGTACTGCTCCGCCTTCCTGCACCAACTGCCATGGACCACACCCTGCTTCATCCCGCTCTTGCCCGTCCTTCCTCTTTGAAAGGGAGGTTCGGGCCCTCTGTTCATCAGAGTTTCTCAGCGCTCGGGAGGCGCGGGAGCGGTTGCGTGGCGGCGAGGCCCGGCGTGGTGCCTCGTACGCCGAGGCTCTCCGTTCCCGGACCCCGTCCTCACCGGCGGTTCCCAACGCGCCTCCACCCACCGTGTCCGCTACTCCCAGTCCATCCTCTGCCGCCCAGCGGACTCCTACCGCGGCTCCCCGTACCACCAGCGCGTCCCCACGTGCTCCCTCCGCGAACGCCGATGCTTCGTCGGCAACCCCCCCTGCCCCTTCTACGCCCTCTCCACCGGCGCCTTCGGCCACCCCCATTCCGGATCGTGACCCGCCGTCACCCACGCGGGCCGCACGACGGAGGGATAGGGGCCGCAAGCGCCGCGCCAGTGGTGACCCCGAAAGGTTCGACGCCATAAGCCTCGCATCACCTTCCTCTCCTAAACACAAACGCCCCCTTCGCCCTACCGCCCCGGTGTCCTCACCGTCCCCACTGCGCAACCGTTATGCACGCTCCCCCCTGGGGTCCCCGTCGGCCCTCGTGGTGGAGGCTGAGATACACCCCTCTCCGGCCCGGTCGATGGACCCACTGGAGGGGGAACTCGCCCGCCTGGTCGGCGTGGGTGGGACGTGCACGCCCCCGCGTTTGACCCGCCCCATCTCTCTCCTCGACCTGCCAATGCCTCTGGGTGAGGTATTATTTTCCACTCCCCCTCGTAGTCCTGCCTCCCCCGCACCTCCGGTGAAGGGAGGGGCATTCTGGATACCTCTCACATCCCTTCTCTGCATCGCTCTCCCCCGGACGTCCGGGAGACTCCTCCTCTGGAGGACTTGCCGGCGTCTGGTTCCACATCGCCCCCTCGTCGGGGGGACCCTCGCCTTCGCCCTCGTTCGGGGCGTCCCTCACTGAACTCCGGGGCTTTCCGATTCCCTCTTTAATCTCGGGCCGCCCGATCGGCCCACCCACCCCATAATCATCCTTTACGCTGACCTTCCTACCCCTCCCTATACCTCGCTCCTGCAGTGGAACATCCGCGGGCTCCTGGTAGGCCTCGAGTGTCTCTCCTCTCTCCTGGCCTCCAGGTGTCCGGCGTTTTTCTGCCTTCAGGAGACGATTCTGGGATCCCGTTCCCTCCCTCGAGTGTCTGGTTACTGCGGGCTCCCTTCCCCGCCTCTCGATGGGGCGGGGAGGGGGACGCCGCGGTCTTCGTGCACCGCTCCGTCCCTTTCCGCCCCCTCCCGCTCCGTACAGTCCTGCAAGCTGTGGCCGTGCGCCTTTTCTTGGGGCGCCAGCTCACGGTCTGCTCTCTTTACCTCTCCCCTAACGTACGCCCTCCACCCGATTCTCTCCGTGACCTAATTCTCCAGCTTCCCCGCCCTTTTCTGATTCTCGGGGACTTCAACAGTCGGGACCCGGCCTGGGGGGACGTTTGCTCCACCTTTCTCTCCGGGACCCTTCTCTCCCTTATGGACGAGCTCGAGTTCACCTTTCTGAACGATGGCTCCCCAACCTGCCTTCACTCGGCCCATGACAGTTTCACCTGTATCGACCTTTCCCTGGTTTCCCTCGAAATCGTGACGGAGTTCACCTGGGAGGTCCTGCCGGATTCTTCCGGCAGTGACCATTTCCCAGTGTGTCTTACCCCGACCCGTCTCCTCCCCCCCACCTCTGTCCGCCCGCGCTGGCTGTTCGCCCGAGCAGACTGGGCCGCATACGCGAGGGGCACGGCGATCTTGCCATCAATTCCTGCCTTTCCCTCCGTCAATGAGGCCCTCGCCTTCCTCGAGAGTAAGATCCTCTCGGCTGCCGCCAGTTGCATCCCCCGTACCTCTGGCCCCCAGACCGCGAAGCGTCCCATGGTGGACCCCAGAGTGCTCCCATGCCGTTCAGGAGCGGCGCCGTGCCGGTCGCCGCTTCTACCGGACCCGCCAGCTGGAGCACAAGATAGAATTTCAGCGCCTGAAGGCAGTGGCCCGGCGTACCTCCTGGCGGAGTTACGTGTCCGGGATCTCCTCCTCGACTGCCCCCTTGACTGTTTGGCGCAAGGTGCGTAGCTTTGAGGGGACCCGTGTCCCCCCTCGACCCCCGGTGCTTCGGGTCGGGGACGACGAGTTCGTGTCCGATCCGGAGGCCGTCGCGAACGCACTCGCGGCGCACTTTGCAGCCATCTCCAGTTCCGATTCCCCCCACTCCCGCCGCGACCCACCGGAATTTCCACCTCATAGGAATGACCCCTATAATCACCTCTTCCACATGACAGAGCTTCGGGAGGCCCTCCGCCCCCGACGCTCCTCCGCCCCCAGCCCCCATAATATCCCCTATGACCTTTTACGGCATCTCCACCCCTCTGCTCTCAGCTTTCTACTGGACCTCTATAACCGGATTTGGTTGGAGGGTTCATTTCCGGACCGATGGCGTGAGTCCATCGTCGTCCCCATCCCGAAGCCCGATAAAGACCCCTCACTCCCGTCGAACTATCGCCCCATTTCCCTAACATGCTGTGCCTGCAAGGTGATGGAGGCGATGGTCGCCTCGCGGCTGTCCTTTACCTTGGAGGCGAGTGACCAGTACCCTGCTACCCAGGCTGGTTTCCGGCGCTTCCGGTCTACCACCGACCCCCTCCTTCTCCTTAGCCATGACGTGCAGGAGGCTTTCTCCCGGCGTCAATTTGTACTCGCCGTCTTTTTCGACCTCCAGAAGGCCTACGATACTACCCGGCGGAGCGCGGTCTTCGACTGCTTACGCTCCCTGGGTTTCGTAGGCTTTCTCCCTTCCTTTATTTATAACTTCTTGTCCGCCCGTTCTTTCCGCGTCCGCATCGGTTCTGCCCTCTCTGACCGCTTTCCGTTGGAGGAGGGTGTCCCTCAGGGTAGTGTCCTTAGCGTCTTGTGTTTCTCACTCGTGATGAACACAGTCGCTACGGTCCTGCCTACATCCGTTCGTAGCTCCCTCTATGCCGATGACCTGGCTATCTATTGCTCTGGCCGCCTCCCGTCTTTGGCTGAACGTCGGCTCCAGCTAGCCATCAATGCGGTGGTTCGCTGGGCGTCCTCGGTTGGCTATGCTTTCTCACCCTCTAAGTCTTCCAGTATGCTTTTCCGTCCTCGGCGCCTCCGTCTGTCGCATACCTTCGCTCTTACCCTTGCCGGCACTCCTCTTCCCCTCGTCCCATCCGTTAGATTCCTGGGTATGACCCTCGACGGATTTTTCGGTTGGGTTCCACACCTTAGGCGGTTGCGGCAAACATCTCGCCGCACCCTCTCCCTTTTGGGTCATCTGTCCCACACGACCTGGGGGGCGGACAGGCGTACTCTGCTGCGCCTGTACACCTCCCTGGTGCAATCCCGTGTCGACTACGGCTGTGTGGTCTACAGTTCCGCCTCCTCTCCGGCACTCCGTATGCTGGATCCTCTTCTCCACCGTGGCCTTCGCCTGGCGTCGGGTGCCTTCCGCTCGTCCCCTGTCGCTAGTCTTCAGGTGGACTGTGGACACCCCCCCCCCCTGGCCCTTCGCCGGGGCCTTCTCATGGCGAAGTGTTACCTTCGCATCTGCCGCCTCCCGAAGTCCCTACTTTTCTCCGCGATCTCCCAGGCGCTACCCCGGCCTGACACGTGGCATTTCGCTGCCTCTCTGGCCGAGATTTTCTCGTCCCTGGGGATCCCCCCACCCTCTATTCTGCCGTTCTCCTTCGATCTGTCGCCCCCCTGGCGGACCACCCCTATCTGCCGTTGCCAGGCGCTCCGTGGCCTGCGTAAGGAGTCTCTTCCTGCCGTCCTCCGGTCTTCTTTTCTGGCCCATCTTCCCGTCCATTCGGACGACGTTCCCGTCTACACCGACGGCTCGCGCTCCCCTGCAGGTGTCGCGGCCGCCGTCTTCTCTCCGTCATTGTCACCTACCTCTCGGGGTATCCCCCTGCCGGTTCAGGCCTCCATCTTTTCCGCGGAGCTCTTTGCCCTTCTGGAAGCCCTCCGTCTGGTATCGGGTTGTTCGCGGTCCTCCTGTACCATTTTTTCGGACTCGCTGAGCGCCCTTCAGGCGCTCGAGCGCTATGATTCCCCGGACCCCCTCGTACGCCTTATTCAACAGGAGTACCATGTCCTGCACACCATTCACCGGATCCGGGTCACCTTCTGCTGGGTTCCCGCCCATGTTGGTGTTTCCGGTAATGAGGCGGCGGACCGCTTAGCCCGGTCCGCCGCCTCGCTGCCTCCCCTCCCCCGCCCGCTCCCCTTCTCAGACTATGTGCAGGTCTTTCGTTCCTTTTACGATCGCATGTGGCAACAGTCCTGGGACGATGCCACCGGAAATAAACTCTGGTCCATCCGCCCCCGTCTGTCATATTGGGTGTCCTCTTTCCACCGCTCCAGACACAAAGAGGTCGTCCTTGCGCGGCTTCGCATCGGCCATACGCGCCTCACGCACGGCTATCTTATGTTCCGGCAGGAGGCTCCTCGTTGCGCCTCCTGCCAGTCGCCCCTCACCGTCTCTCACATCCTTGTGGAATGCCCCACCCTGTCGTCAGTACGTCGTCGCGCTTTTCCGTTCCTTTCTGATTTCCCCCTCCCCGAACGTTTACGCCTTATGCTCGCTGAGAGCCCTCTCTTCTCGCTTGACCGTCTTTTCCTCTTCCTCTCCCAATCTCGCATCCTATCTGAGCTTTAGGTGGCTTCTCACCTGTAGTCCGCTGTTCTCCCTTTTCTAGTGCCTTTTCTCCGTCTCCGTTTCTCTTTCTCGTATTCCGCCTCGCCATGATATCCGCTACCATATAGCGGGAAATGGCGGTAAACGCCCCAATACAAAAAAAAAAAAATATATATATATATATGCTGGAATAAAACTACTGAAGAAATGCTAACAAACTCAGAAAGATGTTGAGAATTTTAGGAAAATATGCTCTGAAATCACAGCCTAAAGGAAAGAGGAACTGGCTAGAGAGGCAAAAGAGAGTGGAGGCGAAGTTAGCCAACTGCAGAGATGGCAATGCCAGGAAAGTAATAGAAGAAAAACTGGAGGGTATCTATAAGGAAATACAAACCCTGATTAAAGGCCATACAGAGAGAGAGAGAGAGAGAGAGAGAGAGAGAGAGGAGGAAAAGACGCTAGAAGCAATAAAGGAAAATCCAAACTACTACTATCGCTATGTGAAAAGGAAAACAAAAACGTGTGCCACTCTCGGGCCCTTAAGGAAAAGAAATAATGAACTAACGGACGATCTAAAACAAATATCTGAAACATTGAGAGCCCAGTATGAATCAGTCTTCAGTACCCCTAAAAAAGTGACAAAGCGATACCTAACATGGATGCATTCTTTGAAGAGAAATTGCAAGGAGTGTGTATAACAGACTTTGATTTTGCCCCAGAAGATGTAGTGAGAGCTATAGGACAAATGTAACCACAGTTAGATGCAGGTCCGGACAATTGGAATGCATTATTGATTAAAAACTGTAAAAATTAAATAGCTACATCCTAATACTGGATATGGAGAAGATCCCTAGACATGAGGGAAATACTGAGCATCTTGAAAAGAGCAAACATTGAAGCAATAAAGAAGGGGATAGATCTCAAGCAAAGACTATAGACCAGTGTCATTGACGTCCCACCTCGTCAAAGTATTGAAAGAATAGTTAGAGAATTTGATTTCTTGGAGACTGGGAAGAATCAATGAAAATCAGCACTGATTCCAATCAGGAAGATCATGCCTATCACAACTAATAGAACACTACAACAATATCCTAAATGCACTGGAAGGCAATGACAACTACGATGTTGTATACACAGATTTTGCTAAAGCTTTCGAGAAATGCGATCATGGTATAATAGCACATACAATGAAAAATATGGGAATAATGGGCAAAGTAGGAAAGTGGATCTATAACTTCCTCGGAAAACGACTACAGGTGGTCAAAATTCAAGGTGTATCATCATCAGAATCGGGAGTACGCAGCTCAGTACCACAAGGTACAGTGCTGGCCCCACTCCTGTTCATTTTCATGCTAACGGACATAGACAGTGGAGTAAACAGCAACAGTATAGTAACATCCTTTGCAGACTATACAAAGATCAGCAGAAAAATTGGCTATACAAATGAAGTGGAGGTCTGTAGAGGGACACGAACAAAATATACAAATGGTCAGAAAACATCACATTCAACACAGAGAAATTTCAGCTCTTGAGATAATGGTAGAAATAAGGAACTTAAACAGACTGCATATTATGCTCCAGATAGACTGGAAATTCAGAGAAGCACGAAAGCGATCGATTTTGGGGTAATAATGACCGATGATGCCAAATTTGAAACAAAATCAGATAGCGATAAACAAAGCAATAAGAGTGGCGGGACAGGTACTAAGAATCTTCAGAAGAAGGGACAGGACAGTAATGATTCTCCTGCTAAAACACTAATTATACCAAAACTTGAGTACTGCTCAGTTTTGAAGTCCCCATATAAAAAGGAAGAAACTAATGAACTAGAAGAAACTCAGACACATTTCGCAGTTAAGATTGATAGCTGCAAAGCAGTTGACAACTGGAAAAAGACTATATAAACTAAATCTTGTACTCTCTGGAAAGAAGAAAGGTACATCATAATCTGCATATAGAGAATGATCGAAAAACTGGTACCAAACCTCAAACTAAACCCAATTACTATTCAAACAACGCTGGAAAATAGGAAAGGCAGAATGTGTAGTATTCCCAAATTAAAGGCCTGACGAGGGACCTCTTCAACACTGACGGAAAATAGCTTGGTTGTCAGGGGGTCAATAACTTTAACCAGCTTCCAAAGGACTTCAGTAACATGGTACTCAGTCGTTACAGCCTGGGTCAAAGTTGGTCTTCAAGAGAACACTAGATGCCTGGCTCAGGATGGTACCAGATGAGCCGGGTGTACTTGGCTGGAGAGCAACTCGCTCCTCCACCAAGCCAGTCCTATAGGCGTGGCCACCAGCTTGACCTTCCTGTGAGGAACATCGAGGTTAACTGGGTATATTACTTTGAGGATAGACCCTTGTGCACCATCCCACCTCATTTGCAAGACTTGGTAAAGGAGCGAATTGCTTTCCGATCTCCTACTGCCCTCGTACCCAGCCATGTATGGCTGGTCAGGGACTTGGCACAAGAATTTGTCCAGCTGGTTCTTAAATTATTCAGGTGGTCCGCTGGAGGTTCTCACTTCTTTTGGTAAAGCATTAAAAAGTTTTGGGCCTCGTTTTCATGGCTACCTGTTCCACCGCAGCCTGGACAGTACAAAATTTGCCTCTTCTCTCATTCAATTTTGTTACTTAATTTCCGAGGTCAGGGACAAAATCCTAGAGTATTTTCCAAATGTATATTGTGTACCGCCGGTGTCCTCTTTCAAGAGTCGAGTTTCAGGGATTGTAGTCGAGACCAATTTTCTTCCCCTTTCGTTTACTCTATCTTAGACGTAAAAGTCCTGTGTATAGCAATGTCTCATTTTCTGTCGGCTTGCGAGTACTGAGCAATGCACACACACACACACACCACACACACACACACACACACACTCACTTGGTTTTGCTTCAACCCAAATTGTTCATTCTGACAAGGGTCAAGCATGTTGCTTCACTTATCTATAGCTTAACGTGGAATCCGAACCACGACCCACCATGGGTGGCAGAAATTACAAAGTCCACGCCCGGACTCGATCTCGCAACCTCCCGATCAGTAGCACAGCGTCTTAACCACGAGGCTACTTAGGGCACCCACTTATCTGCCAATAAATTTTTGTTATGGAAGGATTAACAGCTGGTTTTGCTGCTCGCCGACTGCCGTTACCGGGAGTCGAACCTGGGGCTGGTGGATTCAGCGATGCTAACCACTACACCAGTGGCCTGTTGACGGTAGGCCCTATAATAAGTGTAATTAGATTAGATAAAGGATTGTTTATGGGTCACACCATTTAACCTTTGTCTAAAATGTCATTAATAAAGGAGATCAATTGGCATCTTGCCTTTTTTTAATTAGCAAAAATAAAAAAATAATTACTTTATTAACAGTGGCAGTTCGTATTGAAATGTGCAAATATATCACAATCTGAATACGGGATTCGCTGGTATTAAAATGGTGATAGGAATGATAGAATATGGTACTTAACGTAATACCGCATGTAGGTTTATTATTGTTTAAGTCCGCTACACAGTATTGTAAACACTTGAGAGAGCCTATTCGTTTAGGCTGAAAGTTTTTATGAATTTATAGGCTGTATAACAAAATAGGCAAAGGCTACATGACGCTAGGTCGGAGTTGCAAGGTGTCGCAGTGGCTGTTGCAAACTACATGGGCTGCGATTTCGTTTTTAGTGCCACGTGGAAGTGACGCTGTGACAGTCACTCGTGTAGCCTACCGCACTTGGAACAATTCACCGCAGCTGGATGTAACAGAATAATTGTCGTAGCGACTGTCTTCCGTGTAGCTTGCCCCCAGAGGAAACAACAGTAGTACCTACTTTTTACGATTTGTCGTTACAACTACTACGTCGCAGCGACAAAGTCACTTGTGTAGCCTTGGCCTAATACGATATTGTAAGTAAAACACTAGGCCAAGTGAGTTAGACCTATGCAAAGTGTTTAGACTGAGTTTATATGAGAAGCGTAGGCTATAGGGTGCGACAGTATAAGAAAGATGCTTATGTGATGGTGCTTGAAGACGGAATGCGTTTTAAACCACCCGTTAACCGTCTTCCCGCTGACAATGCTGAATTTTGACGTAGATAGATACCGCTGACATTGCTGACCCATGACATACTGCTGGTGAATTGGACGTGCGGGTGCAAGTTAGTTCTAGAGCTGTAAGAAATCTTCACACTGCTATTATTCATGGTGGCTACTTACCTCGAAAATTCGGTAATTTCGAAATGGATTTGGAAAACTGGAATACTTTGGGAAATTTTGTTTTTGCTCTGGAAAAAGTTGGGAAGTGTGTTGTACATTATATACCTGAAGGGGGATGTAACATTCACCAAGGTAAAATAGCATCATGGAAAATTAGGGACACCAGGTTCGATGTCATTATTAAAAGAAAAGGTAGTAATAATCTGTGGAGCCAATGTAAATTGGAAGATGATTTTTCTCTTAAAATCAGAGCTGAATCTAACACCTGATAGCCCAAAACTGGCGGAATGTGGTAGCTGTTATCTTCACGTTATTCACGGAGCACTTAAAGTGGTCACAAAGCTGCGAAGTTGGGAGTGATTGAATATTATCTTCGCTGCACCTAGCAGCTTTTTCAGGACTTCCCTTCAAGAAAGGTTGCATACACAGATTAATGGATCCGGAAAGTTCCTTGTAAAGCTTTGTTGCACCCATTGGGTTAAATGGTAGTGCAACCTCTACTGCAATTCTCATTTTGCATAATGTGTGTAAATATGTAGATGAGACGGCAGCAATGAAGAACCTTTCCTACCAGCAAAACTGATTTTTTAAAGGTATTTCCCATTAATTGGAACGCTTACTGAAGTTCAGAGATACACCAATGATTCCTTTCTTGTATGATGATCTTCACATTCTTATGAAGTCATTGATGAAGCACTTCCTTCAAGTCAGAGGTTTATTAGGCGGCGGCCGTGAAAGATCTAACGAAAATTAATCTGGCTCAACCACAAAATCTTATCACAGCTAATGAGTTTTGATTTATATGGTTTGGCCAAGGATGGACTGCGCAATGATCCCAAAAATTTAGTAATGCCATGATCCAATGCTTGAAGGAGCAGTGCATTAAGTTTGTCAAAACGGCGATCTCTAAACTAATTGAACGATGTCCCCTCGGGTATCCTATTATCACTAAACCTTTGAGTTGCTCGTCTCCAAAGGTAATGCCAAGTAAAAACTTCGAGCATCTTGATCTCTGCATTGCTGAGTTTATTGGTCCAGATGAATTGATGACCTGGATGGAGATTCAATCAAAGGAGACTGAGCCTGTCACTTCCAAACCAAAGATAATTGAGATGCTGAAGGCTTTTGAAGATAAAAATAGTCTTATCTGTTTTCCTCCATATTTGAATTTGTGAGTGTCTGGGAAAAATTAAAGTTTGTTTACATGATACTCGCGCTCTTTCATGGAAAGGAGTGTGTGGAACGAGGGTTTTCCACTAAGAATTGCCAACAAGACTACTCCAGGAATCACTCGTTAGGGAAAAGATTTTGAAGAGGTCAAAGAAGTTGCAGGACCCCGAAGCATTGAGCTCGCAAAAAGGAATGATGTTAAATTGCTGGAATGCATCATTTAAGTACAGAGCGGCAGAGAGGAAGAAAAAGATGACAATGATCGTGCAGCGTCTACAAAGAGGAAAAAAGGAAGGTGATGGAAGAAACTGAAAAAGCGATTGTTAATTTGACAGAACAAATTAATGAGTTTAAAAACAGTAAGTGAAGTCATGTTTGCCGTTTGTGGAGAAACTTGCGTGGGATAACTTTATAAGTGATCATTAGTTAACTATACTGTGGTGGTTTTAGTTTGCATTTTATTTCAAAGGAAATGTCTATAAATCTCTAAAGAAAACCCATGCTAACCCGTCGCAAGCAGCTGGCAGCATCGATGAAAACGGACTGTCTCAGTTTTGGAGCACTGATATTTACAGACTAGTCCCGATTTGCTCCATTTTCGGACAGTGGTTGTTTGTGGGTATGGTGACGTCTATCACCAGTTTTTTTACATAAGGACCTGCAGGCTACAGTAAAACACGCTTATTTCTGTTATGATGTGGGGTGCCATGTGGAGAATTGGACGATCAGAACGTGATGCTCAATAGAATCGTCAATTCCGCAAAATATCAAGAGTAGTATTTTGAAAGATGATCCGCTCCCACTTTATGCCAATGCCCATCTTTCTCCATCACTCATTGTGTTCGTGGAAGATGGACCCCCATGCCCACGCAGCTCGTCCAACTCGAGGTGGTATGAAGTTCATGGTATCGCACGCCTACCATGGTCAGGTCAATCACACGACACGAATCCCATAGAACGCGCGTGGTACACACGCTAGTCAGGGGACTAAAGGGGATACGTCGTAGCCATTGTCGTAACATCATCGCCTCCCATTGATCAGTGAAGTTAAGCGACATTAGGAGGTTCTACAGTAATTGGATGGGAGACCGTCCTCCGCGTCCAGATTATGTAGCGACCCGTGGTTCGGATCCTACTGTAAAGTCATAGGTCCCCTCCGTTATAATATGGCCCTAGGTGTTGCGGAGGTTGTTAAAGAACCCCCATCATTACATTACATCATTCCGAGAAATTGGTTTGTCACATTTGGCTAAATCTCCGTTCTTCTGAAGTTTTTAATCTTTTTGTGACTACTTGATTTTGTTTGCACTAATCTACTATAATCAAAAGTAAACACGATTTCTTGATTATTTGTGCGTGCGTGTGTGTGTGTGTGACTTAATAATACGCGTGATCTTTTTCGTGTCAGATTGCCAGAGAACACGGAATTCGATTTCTTGAAACTTCAGCCAAGGCAAACATCAATATCGAACAAGCATTTTTAGAACTCGCGGAAGCCATCCTTAACAAAACCCCGGAAAGAGAGAGACCGGTAGGTATTTTAGGTTTTTGAATCTAATTACCGCTAGTTTATCATAATTAGTAATGATTTTAAATTAGGAGTTTCGGCTAAAGAATTGATTGAAAAACGCCATCTTTAAAGTTCGTTGATGTCCAATGGTGAGAGCGCATATTTTGATTCCATGATATATTATTAATGGAAGGCCAAATTCGTTTGGTTGTTGGCTTAATTATTATTTTTTTAATTTAACTTATAATAATAATAATTCGTACGTTAACTCCTGAGTCGTTATTTACTCGTATTTTTCCCCCCACAGTCGCGGGTCCTTTTAAGAAAATTATCGCTACTTAGTGCCGTTAATTTTAGAATACTCGACCCGCGTGACGACAAATCTCGTATTTTGAAATTAAGGTCTATCGTTTTTGCCATTTCGTAAATGTTCAGCAAAAACCTATTAATTTCACTTCGGTGTATTCTTGGGCGGAACCGAAAGTGATTCGAAGAAACTAATTAAAACTACTTAAAATTAATGCAAAAAACTTCACTTTTTTACGTGAAGGTCAAAATATGAGAATAAAAACCCACTCTAATAGACAGAGTTTATTTCCACGACAGTGGGCGTCGAAACTGTCGTGGAAATAAACTCTGTCTATTAGAGTGGGTTTTTTTTATTCTCATAATTAAAATTAATTAAAATTAATTAAAATGATACTGTTCGTTTCTTAATTTCATCGTTTCACTTTTATCCCTTATTATTATTTTCAGGACACCACTGGAGGCGTGACAGTAAGCCCCGGTAAACCAAACACTAGTCGGCCATGCTGCGCGTAGGAAAAGAATTGTAGAAATAATTTCATTGTATTTGAATCTGAAAAAAAAAAGAAAAAAAAAAAGGGAAGTGGAAAGTTATTGTAATGTAAGTCGCCAGATACTTTCAAAGGTCCTAATTAAGTTTGAACATCATTCAACATTATTATTATTAGTTTCTTTATTCTTCATGAAAATCTGTACATATAAACCTAAATGGTTATTTATCAAAGAAATTGTAGTCTAGTTTACCCTCCCCATAAATAATAGGTATGTATATATATATATACGTTTATTTCATATATTTATTATTTCATATATATATATATATATATATACATACACACACGTTTATTTCATATATATATATATATATATATAATATGGAATAAATTCTATATTGTAACCAATGTTTGTTTAGAGATTTTTGACTGTTTTTACAAATGTTAATATTGGTAAGGGAGTCAATGAATTGGAAGTAGTTTGCTGATTAATTTTATTATATATATATTATATATATTATATATATTGTGTACATATACAAGAGGAAATAATAATTTTGCGTTTAAGCTTTGCTTTCCTTAGAACACCAGAAGACTCCATATTTACTCTTGCTTACCGAGAAAGTTTTCCAAAGCAATATGACAGTTTACTTTTAATTTCTAAGAATGAAAAGATGCTTTTGATCCAAGTTTATTTGAGGAACCTTTGAAGTTCCGCTCAGACAATGTTACGGTGTTTTAGCGTTACTCAACTAACATAGAAACGGGGTCATCCTTAGCATCCATCTTTATTGCCGCAACTACATTTAGAGGCTTTTATTTATAATTTTTTTTTTTTTTTTTTTTTTTGCCTTGCATCATCAATCTGAGAGTAAGTTTCCTTACTCGCTGTGTCGAATTTCACTTTCATGGTTAACACGCACCGTGCCAGAATCCAAACCTCGACCGTATCATATCATTTTTAAAACATTGAATGCTCAATAGTTAACGTCGTTCACTCGGAAAAAGCCAAGTTTTATTCTTCGCTATCTAACGCGTATAGTTTTCCTTCTGTACTTTTAATTGCTAAGTTGGATTATTAAGATGGACGTCTTTTGAGAAAGTTATTAGACTTCTTGGCCTTAAATGTGAACTTAATGTGTACTGGTAGCTCGTAACACAAGTTTGTGGAATGTTCTTTAACGTTGCAATGATATTTGCGACTCGGTTTTCATTTAAATTTTTTTTTTATTAAATTAATCTCTTATTAAAGTTAGTAGCGTTTGTCGCGTACAAAATTATTATTATTATTATTATTATTTATTATTATTATTATTATTATTCTCCGATGTTTTAATATTTATTTTAGGAAATTACTTAAGGTTGAATTTCCTATATAGGCCGAATGTATCAACGCGACATTCGTACGAGACTAAGGAAATTTACTTAGTAGGCCTCGAGTACGCATTGCATAGTTTGCGAAGATAATTTGTAATGGGATTTCCGCTTGTACCAGTTCTTTTACCTGGTCGTCACCTTCATACTGGGAACGTCTAATCTTTCCTTGCCTACCATAAACATTAGAATGGAAAAATGTATCTGGCCCAATAATGCCTAAATTGTTTTAAAAGTGTAATAATTTTTGTATATTTTTTTTAATTAGTAAAATGATGTAACATTTTTATATTAAGTATGGTAAGTAGGTAATATGTAAGTGTATTTGTAAAAAAAAAAAAAAATTATGTAAAAGAAACCAATGAATTTTGCCTTCAATATTTAAAAAGTTTCATTGTGGAGAATTTATTAAAAAAGTATCTTGCCATGCGTAAACAGTATCTTATTTCAGTGGTTGGTCAGCCTTTGTAATATGCACAAAGTTCATTTTCAAACACACTGTATGAAAGTTGAAATTATAATGTCTCCTAATATCAGACCCGCGTAATCGTAAATGTATCATGGCGTATGTGCTGAAGTTTTACTACTACTATTATTATTATGATGTTCCGCGGGACTGTTTTTTATAGTAGTTTCGAAACGACTCGTTCGTTAACATTACGAAGAAAAGGAATAACGAACTAAAAACTGTGACTGACCTCATTAACAATAGTTAAAGATCTGATCACTACTACTACTACTACTACTACTACTGTAAACTAATTTTAATATTCCATTTGCTTTGAGTTGATTTTCTGTTTTAAAAACTGGTCATTGGCTAATAAATGAGACTAATGTTTTTTTTCACAAGCAAATACTTCTTAGCTGTAATAAATATAATAATTAGGAAACATAATTATAATGATTAATGTTTAAGTTGTAACATCATTTCAAAGTTATTTTTGTACCTTACTTATACTGTTAATGGTAATTATTTTTCGTTAATTTGCTAAGAATTATAGTTTCTCTCGGAGCGTAAATGCTTTGAGGAATTAATAAAGTGTTATATTCGTGCATTCGATTTGTGTGTTACTCCGTGAATCCTATCGTGAATTCAATAATAAACACTTCAAACTGGTTATCACTTTTAAAGTAACTAGTGTTTCTCGGGTATCGAACTACTACTACTACTACTTTAGACAGTTTACATCCTTCAGATAAATGTAAGCGGGTTTATACTCGCAACCAGAGCTAGCTACGTCATAGCTAATGTTATAACACCGCTTTCCGTCGCTCAGCGAAGTTGAGCGAGACGGATGGGTAGGAGACAGGCCTCCGCGTCCAGATTATATAGTCAACCGTGGTTCGAATGTCGTGTAAAGCTGTAGGTCCCCTCCGTCATACTACCTTAGATGTTGCGAAGGTAGTTAAATAACTCCGTTACATTACGTTCGTTGCCAGAATTGTGTCCATTTGCTTGGGCTAATCGTAAATGATACCGATTGCAGTTTCCTTAAAGGTTTCAAATTTTGAGTTTTGGTAGAGAATAAAGGGATAATAAATTTAACTTCTATTACATGACATCTTATTAGCACAAAGTTCAAAACGTAAAAGGGAAACGTTAGCGAAATGTATTTTCTGGGAAATAAAGGAAGTGGTAAGGTATTTCTTTGGGTAATGAAGAGAAGGTACAAGAAAGATTAGGCGAATGAAAAGAATAATAATTACATAGAGAATAGAGAAACCTGAAAATATAGCTAAAAGGTCAGTCGGGTGGAATGACTAGTAACGTGATGCGAGTAAATGAGATTTAGAACGCACTTTAGAAATCTTGGGTGATACAGAAAAGATGAACAAATACAGTTCAGGCATGGGAAAGTATATAGTGACGAGGCCGGGAAAACAAGACTGGTGAATTGACCGAGTTTGCAAAAACGCATGTACGCGCGCCCGCGCATACTGCGCATCCGCATAAGCGAAGTACGTTACCAACTTTTTCAAATCTACATTTCTGAAAAAACTAATCAAAGTTAATTCAACCTAACTTTAGTTCCCTTAAACCGAGAAGGGCGTAAGTGTTTGGGACATAACTGAGTTATTGAATGAATGGAAAGCGGTGCTTCACCACCGTTTCGACTGCCGAGGTCATATCGCACCGAAACTAGAGAGAGAACAAAAGATGTTGAAAGAGGAACACTGGAGAAAAAGCAGTTACAAAAGGAAGGAGAGAAAAGGCACTAGGAACAGCAAAGGGAAGAAATAATTATCCCCGAGCCACACTAAATAGAGGAGGAGGAGGCCAGTGTGACGGAGAAAAGTGTGCCCTTCTGCACAGGCGTAGAGTCACCCAACAAGAGAGAGAGTAAGAGTGGAGCCTGAAGAGCAAAGAGGAGGGAATTGGGAGCGAACAACGGCAAAGGCAGGACAAACTAACAGATATGAAACAGAGGCGTGCCGCAAGGGCATGAGGCGAATATGACTAGTACGCAGGCGCACCAGAGCTGTCTCAAAGCGTCGATCACGCTGGTAGGAGGAAGGCCACTGACGAATCGAGTGCTTCAACGCCTTCAGGAAATTCCCGGACACATCTTCCCACCGGCGAAGGATACATCCCGGGAAACCCACGTGAAGTCCGACACCGGGAGGTGTGAGAGTTGAAAGGCAGAGATGACACCAACCTCGCCGCAGCGTCCGCGCGTTCATTTTTAGACGCTCAGTAATAGTTATAGAATAATCTGCTAATTATGTTGTAATAAAATCACCATTTAGATAAACCCATTTTTTATATACACATTGTATTAGAAATATTATTTTTCATCACACCATTGTATTGTACAAACATTCGAGTTTTGAAAATAATATAGGTGAAATGACAATGAAGTCCATTATGGTAACGGTAAATACTACACTGCACACTAGGGTTGCCCACTTTTCAATTTTTTTTTAAAAGTATAGGTTATCGTAGTTTTTCCCATTATTTGGCACTATACTAGCACATTGGTACCATTTTTACAAAAATTGATCAATATTTAGGGGTCGCATCGACCTTGAAATTACGAGTTTTTTTTTTTAAATTGCGTACTTTTTAACTTTTTACTGAATCAAGATAAATCATTAAGTAGGGATGTTTTCTGAATCCTCTTGATGAGAGAAGTCGTTTGGTGTGCCTTCCAATGTCAGGACTAACGGTTTAAAAGTTCTGCCTGTATACAGGTAATACCAATGTGCTAGTATAGTGCCAAATAATGGGAAAAACCACGATCACCTATACTTTTCAAAAAAATCAGCAAATAGCAGACAAATAAGGAAGGAAGGAAGGAAGAAAGAAACATAACTTAAACAATCACTTTTGCATTGTATTGACCACTATCACACGTCACTGGCTGCAACGTTGTCCCTCTGTGTTGTCATCGTGGCGAGTGATGACTTCTTGAAGTCGCCGAGCTCTTTCCGCTTCTTTTCCAACACTTGCAGAAGATCCTGCAGCTGTGCCTCGTCCTTTGTGACCGTGTTCGCATAGTCTTGTATCAGTTGGACTCCTCTTTCAGCGACGTCATTGGTGACCTGGAGATTAGAGATCACATCCTTCAGACGACAAAAGTCCTCGTTCTCGTCCCACTTATCAGTTGGCAGGGTGAGCCACGAAGACCCATACATCTTCAGACCTGCAAATAAGAACCAGGAGGACTCGTCGATCAGGTCGGGGAGTAGCGTCATCTCGTCGACTGAGACGTTCTCGTATGTGAAGTCTTTGGGTACAGGGAGGTGGGACAGCTTCTCTGCCATCTGTTGCTTCACAGTGCCATCCACCTTGTTGCTGCATAGAATACTATACACAATACGCACCTGATTATTGGACATGCGGAAACGATCAGCCACTTCCATGACAGCAGGTGCATTAAGGATGCGGCGAGGAAGATTGACACACACACTTGGCTCTTTCGGCAGGGGGAACGCTAGTTCTGTCTCCGACTCTCCTGACATGCCAGTATCATCATTCTCCATGGCCTCATCTCCGGTTTCGTATGCACACTTTGAGGTTTGCGGCTCCTGGCGAGGACGTTTTCTTCCTTCCTGTAGCTTTCTTTTTACAGCGAAAACTTTATCGTTCCCGCTCATCGTTGCCACCCGAGGACCACGTTGATCGAGGTAGAAGTCAGTCTTCTTTCTTGTCCTTGTCGGACAGCAGTCGATTCTTCTTTATATCTTCGACAGCGTCAGATGCTCCGAATCCCACAGCTTGTCCACACTGTCCGAAAACTTCTGCCGTTTTCCTCCGGCGTCAGTTTCTCGTTTTCTGCTCTTTTGTAGTAAGTGCCACTCTTTCCACAATGCCTCTAGCTTCCGTTCGCAATTGAGCTTTGTGATTGTTTTAATGCGGGCCATGTTCCAAAACTTTAAGACGTTGTTTACGGTTTCTTTGAATGCGTCTTTCCTGTTAGCAGTGTACTGGATAACACTGAAGAAGTATTACAAAACCTGCCGTGTTGTTGGCAATTTGCTACCACTGATGGAGGACGACGGTTGGCAAACTAAAAAAATTTCCGAGGCCGATCTTAGAGAAGGTAGCGATGTTATTTTCGCCTTTCCTTTTGATGACTCTATTTGTAGCTTCAAGAGTTCTTCCAGTTATGGTTGCCATCGATTTGTCCATGACAAAGGATGAGGAACTCGGACAGAATTTTTCAAAATGTTATGATCTGCAAAAAAAGAAATAGGTTAGGTACCTGGCACAGGCATTAGTGCATTTTCTAATTACCTATATACATTATACATTCCGCCCGGGTATGGTGACTCATTTTTTTGAAAAGTATATGTGGTCGTGGTTTTTCCCATTATTTGGCACTATACTAGCACATTGGTATTACCTGTATACAGGCACAACCTTTAAACCGTTAGTCGTATGACATTAAGAGGATTCAGAAAACATCCCTACTTAATGATTTATCTTGATTCAGTAAAAAGTTAAAAAGTACACATTTTTAAAAAAACTAGTAATTTCAAGGTCGATGCGAGACCCCTAAATATTGATCAATTTTTGTAAAAATGGTACCAATGTGCTAGTATAGTGCCAAATAATGGGAAAAACCACGATCACCTATACTTTTCAAAAAAAATTGAAAAGTGGGCCACCCTACAGTGCACACTGATTACACTACCGATAATCAATATTTCAATGTAAAAAATGTATTAATATATTAGTAATAAATTAATAACTCGCACTAAAAAATTCAATCGCCGCGCTCTTTCCGCACCAAAGCGATCGAAGATGTAGTGCACATCACCGAATCTAATGCGATCTTTGTTCATGCTCATTAATGCCAGACCAGTCAACCTGTCCTCTTTCATTGTTTCTGAGCCAGCTTTTTAATTGTCGAAGATTGGAAAAATGTGCGCTCTGGAGTGGCTGTTGTAACCGGTTGTGTTATAAATACTGTTAACAGTCTATGAATTGATGGAAAAGCCTGTTCGTCGCACTTCATTACCGTTTGAATGGCGTCTTTTGGGCGATTTTCTTGAATACTGTACTGCAATTTAAACCACACGTCAAGTTCGCCATCAGCTTGACTCAAAGGATGGTATCGGGCATCACTGGCTTCCAAAACGTGAAAGCTTTCGTGAACCTCGCACGCGTGGCATCATCCGGAGTGTCGTCGGAAAACAAAGAGTCGCATTACCTGTTGACTCTGCGTGCTGAATCGATGTTTTAAATTTGATAGTCTCATCAAGCAATGGTATGAATACAGATACTCGGTAATATTCTTCTGCATTATCTACGTTTGGGTTATCCCAGTGTTTCTGCTTTTGGACGTGTCTCCTGAGAATCAAGTCTACATCGCACCACTCGCGAGCGCTATCGAAAACATTTCTGAACATCATCTCGGCATTCTTTCTGCATTCAATCAAGGCCTCATAAACTGCGTTAATCTTGTTCACTGCTCCAACCATGTCCTAAAAGCAATCCAATTCATTATTAACTTAACCAATCAAAAACATAGTATTTCATAGTGAAACAAATTTTAAAAAATTTTAATGTGTTCACGAATCATGGTTCAACGCATGTTGTAGGCATTCAGGTTTTCATTTTTCAGCCATTTAATTTATGTGGAGATGAAGCTGGGAAGCAGCCAATGAATTAATTTACTTATTATAAGTATTTTTTTACAAAAAGTACTTACGATAATATATATTTCAAAATAATTACATGGCAAGTAAACTAATAAAATGTGTATACTAATTACACAGGGGTGGCCAGCGAGGCCACGCCTCAGGGGGGGGGGGGGGGGGCGACCGCCCCTTTCACCCCCCCCCCTTGCCTACGGCCCTGTGAGGAAACCTCTGTTACAAGTTCATTGTGCCTCTCTACAGCCTGATTATGACAAGGCTGGTTGAGTTTGTGCTTCCTTTCTTATGTTTATGAGTTCTTCATTGGTTAGAGATGCTGTGAACTATGATAGGGGGCTCATGAATGTCAGGTGAATTTAAGTTTATCATTTTGAGATACCCTCGAGTTTCGTTATCGATTTTAGGCACCATAAATCTTCTGACACTACCATCTCTCACAATACTCAAATCAGGCTGTAACTCCGGGACTTCAATATCCTCATCTGAATCAGTTATCAGGTCACCACCTTCAAAGTCATTGTCTATCACTGTTTCAACTGATTCATTCCCTCCGACCAAAAGTACCTTGTTAACTACGATGTTGCGGATTTGTGAGTCTGAATCAGCAAGCATGGCAATTAATACGTTCTCAGGGTGAGCATAGTATGCATTTCGGTAGACGGTCTTAGGGCTATCTCCCTGGTTTCCTTATGAGGAAATTTCAGGATCCTTTGGAGCATATTATAAAAGTTCTTAGCACCATCTGTGCATCGATACTCCTTCTTGATCTGGAACCAACTTGGAAAATAGACCAAGATACAAAACTCTGCAAGTGTGACAAGTTTGGAAGGCTTCCTTTGAGATGTATAAAATCTGAGGATTCTACATGCCAGAGTCAACCACCTTGAATGACAGATCGGTCCAATTTCAAGGAGTTCAAGATCAGGATCAACACAGCCAAGTATAACAGCCATACAGATTATGTAAGCATAATACTGATCAGTGCTGAAGTCCTCCAGTACATCGTTAGGAATAACTGAAAAATTTTAATTCCTAATTGGCTCGAATGAAATCACATCCCACTGAGATACACTTCCACCAAGTTCAACCCCTATCTTTCCTGAAAATGAGTCTGGGGTCTTTGTTGTTCCATCCAGAGTAACAAAGACGTGATGAAGGGGGAGCTTATTACAGTGTAGTAGGCAAATGCTTCACTGCAAAGGTCTACCAAGCAGTTCTTCCAGGCATCTGAGAGCTCCACCATTTGAACTGGTCATTGTATTACTCCCATCAGACCCTATCATGGCAAGTTTGGTTTGTAGTTGTATATCTCTGTTGCAATAGTCGACCCCTTGCCATTACTTGGAGTCACGTGTGAGAGGTAGAAATCACTTGAAATAGTATTCAGAAATTAGAGACAATTTTTTCGATATTTCAGGGTTTATATCTATTTTCCAATTTCTATATTCAAAATTCATCTTAATATTTTTTGTAATATCTGTTACAAAATGCAAACTAAAGATCAAAATTTTAAATCTTACCAGGTTCTCCTACAATTACATAGTGCTTTTGTAGCTCAGTTCTTCTGTAATATTTGCCATTCACTTCAACTGTCACCATTGTTGCATCTTTGCGACCATCCACATAAATAGCATCCACCAATTCAAACAATTTACCCTCCTCTTTTCTTATGGCTTTACGATATTTTTCACGTTCTCTTCTCAGCTTGTTCCTGCAAAGTTCATAGTGCAAATTTACTCAATTTTAAAGACAGTTATTTAAGTAAGCTCCATAGGTTTTGACTAACAATATTTAAATTTCAACACTTGTTTGAAACGTATGGCTTTTTGTGAAATACTTGATTTGATCAGATACTAATGTACAAGATAATTGGACTGTTACCTGTCAATTACATTCATCTTATCAGTAGTAGTGATAAGTCCATAATCCTCTAAAACTGCTGATACAACTGCTGCTCCGGCTCTGTCACTTACTTGATACCTGGTAAAAGACATTTATTTTATATCAAGTTAATATTCTAACAAGATGTTCATTGGACAGCAGTGTCCAAGATTTGGACTCTAACTATTAGCAACGTTACATGGATTATAAATAATTTTTTCAAAGGTATTGTCAACAGAGCAACAAGAGTGTTCAAAGCATACTCATATTTTAAACTATACAGTATACCTGTCACACTGCCGAGCGAGGTTTGGTAGACTCTTCCTATTTTGTTCTGTCCTGGATTCCTGTTGTTCACTGACACCAGCTGTTTCATCATGTGATTCCAGGCTACCCTGACTTGAGAGACTGTCGAGATCACTGTCGTGTATTGCTGTTAAGCTTGATGGAACAACTTGAAAAACTCTTCTGAGCTATTCCCTGGAGATAATAAAATACAATATGATTATGATACAAGATAGTTTACCAAAGACGCAAAAATAAAATTTTGCAATTTGTAGCACAATCATTTCAAGAAACCCAGATTTTCGGTGGCCATTAATCAAAAGTTTTTAAATTTATATAGATCAAACTCACCGATTCTTTTCTTTTGCTCGCTCCTGCTGTACTCCTCTCCTTTTGTATCTGATGTCTGCCGATGTAAGGCGTTCCTTAAAACCAACGCATCGTCCTATTCTTGCTGTTTTCTGGTCCTCATAGAAAACATAGTCTTCTTCTGTCATTTTGAGTTGATACAAATGTTCCAAATCTCTTCCGATTTGAGTCCTCACAGAAGATGTCAAACAACTTGGAAGTTTTTTCAATGAGGAAGAAAGATCACTCTGGAACTTGTCACCACGTTTCTTTTTTGAATATCTATCAAACCTACAAAATTACCAAAACTTTAATGTTATGAATGCAAATTTCAATTATAAACTCTAAGTTAAGCTCTAGTCAAAACAGAATTTATTACCGATCAATTCTTATGATTTTCAAATAAATGTAACTACAAAATTTACAAAAGTATGACATATTTTAAATCTTTTTATAAGGAACTGAAAATTTGAGTCTTACCTCAAAAATTCTTTGACTAGATTCTGAATTCTTGCTGGTGACACTGCGGCATGAAATTGAATAAACATTGCACCAAATCCAGTGTTTAGTCAGACTTAGTACAACCGTATCAGCTGCTTGTCTGGTTGTCCAGTTCTCTTCTGCCATTACACGTTGGATGACATCTTTACCAAGAGGAAGCTTTCCGTTGGGGAATGAGTCTGTGCTTGAAAATCTGTGACCTCCATCAAGAATTTTAACTGTCACTGCGTCTTAACATCCTACTACGCAGTATTTTTTGTCAATAAGGTTATCAAAATACATGTATTTATCAATTCTATAAATTCAACCTGAAAAGAAAAATATAAAATATAATATCAAATAAAAAACAAAATATTTGGAGAAAAAGGACCGAAAAATTGCATTTTTTAAGCAAAAATGACGAAATATGGATTTTTTGATGCATTATTGATCCTGCAGCCCTCTGCAAATGTTTTAATCTGCTTCAGAGGTTAAAAATACATCATAAACAGTTTTTAAATTGTCTCTCTATCATGTCCAGAACCCAAGATAGGTCACTGGGTTCAAATTTTGGTCGTGCGCACATACGATTTGTATAAATCGGCCGGTAGCAGTCACAGTTTTATGGGATACGGGGAGACGAGAGAGGACAGGGCTTCAAGAGCGCTCGGGAGTTGGAATAAATAACAAAGGCCAAGAGAATAGCCGAGAATTCCGCCGTGGAAATGGAAGCCGCTGAGGGGAGGGATAGTGATTTAATTACCGATGGGAAGCTGCCGCGCAACCCACTCTAAGTGGAGAGCGGGAGCCGTCAGTGAACACGGAGATAGAATAGGAGAGAAACAATTGTCGGATGTCGAAAGGGTGAAACTGTGTCTTCAGTGCAGTAGAGAGGAAGGAGCAGATACGGAGGGGAGGAAGGGTCCACGGGGGAAAGATAAATGGAGGAGAGGGAAGCACTCGCCCCTCCACTCCTAGAGGAGACAGATTGGAGGCCATCCGAAGACCAAATAGTCGAACCAAGTGGGAACGACGGTCAAAGCAAGCCGAAGTAAAAGGACCAAAGAGAGATTGGAAGACCCAGGTGGAAGAAAACTGCTGAACGCGAAAGAGGTACTTTAAGCCCTCTAAGGTACGGTGAACATCCAACGGGAAATGGCCACTTTCCGCATAAAGACTGACAATAGGAGAGAATCGGAATGCGCCAGTACACCCAGGGAACGGGAACGGATAGAGTCCAGCATTCGCAGGGTGGTGGCAGAGGCGAAGGAATAGGCCTGACAGCCACAATCCAACTTACTTTGGACCAGGGAATGGTAGAGCCGCCAGAGGGTGTGGCGGTCATCACCCCAATTGATATGGCAAAGGAACTTGAGAAGGGTGCAAGTCTGAAGGCACGAAGCCTTCAGAGACGTTAAGTGAGAAATCCAGAAGAGGCGGGAATCGAGGAGACTCAGAAATTTAGTTTCGGGGACAACGGGGAGCAGTGCTCCATAAAGAGAGAGGGAAGGGACGGCAGTGTACCGGCGGCGACGAAAAAATGCATCACCACCGTCTTCGAAGGAGAAAACCGAAACCCGTGAGCTGTGGCCCATCTGGAGACCGAAACCAGGGCTCGCCGGAGGTGTTCAAGGAAGGTGGATCGGGAACCGGAGCAATAGATGGCAAGGTCGTCGACATAGAGGGTGCCCGTAATCCCGGAGGGTAGAGCCGTTACCACGTCATCGATCGCCAAAGCGAAGCAGATGACACTCAGGATGCTGCCCTGAGGAACCCCTTCCTCTTGCGAGTACACAGAAGAGAAGGAAGTACCTACCTGAACATGAAAGGAAGTACCTACCTGAACATGAAAGGAGCGGGAAGACAAATAGTTGGAGATAAAGGGAGAAATCCTCGGAAACCCAGGAGATAAAGTTTACGGCAGATCCACCACCGCCAGGCACTGTTATACACTTCTCCAAGTTAAAAAAAAAGTGCATAAAGGTGACGCAGTTCTGCAAGTAATACACGGATCGCATTCTCCAACTGAACCAAAATGTCAGCGGTGCTACGGCCCTGCGAAAACTGGTATGTGTGGGAGAAAGTAAATTGTGGCGTTCGAGGTGCCACACCAAACGACGATAAACCATCTTCTCAAGAAGTTTCGAGAGGCAGCTAGTGAGGGCTATTGGACGGTAGTTAAGGGGAGATGTTGGGTTCTTACGGGGCTTAGGAAAGGAGAACACCACTGTCTCCCTCTAACAGGAGGTGAAGGTACCCTCGACCTAAATCCAATTATAATGGGTGAGTAGGAAGAAAAGAGCCCGAAAGGTGTGGGTGACGAATCATATCAAATTGAATGCCGTCGGGGCCGAGAGCAGATTTGCCGCAAGAAGCCAGCACCGAGCGCAGCTCTGACATGAAAAAAAGACTGTTGTAAGGGAAATTATTGGGAGTCTGGAAAAGATGGGAGCGAACAAGCAAAGTCTTACGCCGGAGAGAAACGTTATCACGATGATCGTGTCGGGAGATAGAATCAATAGTCGAGGCCAAGACTTCGGCGACCGCAGTACGGGATGACACTGGGAGTCCGTCAATCATAAGGACAGGAGGAGGGGGAGATGATGATAATTTACTGGAGATCTTCCGAATCTTGTTCAAGATTCGGGAAGAGGGAGTGCGGGAAGTGAGGGGGTAAACGCAAGTTTGCCAGGAAAAGCGGCGGGCTTCACGGACCGTGCGACGGGCCTGATTCCGCGCACATTTGGAGGCTATTGAGTTAACAAGGGATGGGTTGCGCTGAAATCCACGAAAGACCGACTTCTTAGCACGAACGGCCAGAACGCACGCAGGGATCCATCAAGGAACCGAAGAAGCAGAGGATCGAGGAAATGTTGACTTCGGGATGGAGGACAGAGCGGCACAATTGACGTGATCGGTGAGGTAGGTCGCGTCGACCGTCAGAAAGTTACCTGGAACTGCAAAGGTTTAAGATTTAGCTCGGAAAAGAAGCCAGTCAACCTTAACGAGAGACCATCGGGTAGGAAGAGCGGAGGAGCCAAGGGTCCGAGACATACGGAGGAGGGGAAAATGGTCACTACCATAGAGTCTGGAGTGACAGACCGAGAAAGATCAAGAAAGGCGGAAGGAGAAATAAGCGAGATCTATGAAGGAAAACGTGCGGGTTTGGAGGTGAAAAGCTGTGAGTTGGCCGGTATTGCGAAAACAGTCGAGAGAAGGGCGACCACAACGCCACCCCGCTGATTGATGACAGTATCACCCCACAGTGTATGGCACACGTTGAAGTCTCCCAAGAAGTGGAAGGGAGGAGGGAGCTGCAAAGAGAGAGCAGAAAGATCATTAAGAGAAACTTCCTGTGACGGGGAAAGATATAGAGAACAAATCATAATATAACCGGTCAAGGAAACCCAGGCCGCAACAGCCTGGAGAGGAAGGGGAGTAACCGGCACGTCGGACCGGACGAAGACGGTCGTGCCTCCACGAGAAGAGGGGGGAGAGAAGTACAAAGAGAACCTACACAGAGGGCGTAAGGGGCGGACCCCAAGTTGGGTCCGCTGAAGGCAGAGGCACACCTGAGAAAAATCATGGATAAGGAGAAGGAAATCCTCCCAATTAGGAAGAAGGCTACGAAAATTGCATTAAAGAATAGCAGCCATCAAGAGCGGAAAACGGGAGGCGAGGGACGTAATCTGGCGAGACTTAAAAGTGTGAACAGAAGAACGAGCAGACGAAACTTGGGGGCGGGTTAAGGAAGGGGAAGTCGAGGAACGAATGAAAGGTGGTGGATGGAGTTTGGGTTTCGGGGAGAGGGGGAAGCGAGAAGCGGGGTACGAAGCGGGACGGGATGAATTAGTTTTCCGGGATGGAGGTGGAGGAGAGAATGCTGGGGCGGAGGAGAAGGGGGAGAGGGTGTATGTCAGCGTGAACTCGAAGTTCAGAAGCCGCATGACCACCGTCAGGAATGGAGGAGGGAAGAGGACAGTTGCGAAGGGAAACGGGGGATCCCAGAGACGGCAAAACGGTAGGGATCACTGGAATCGGGAAGGATATGGAGGCGGGAGAAAGAGAACTGGTGGAAGAGGAAATGGGGGGGACGGGGGACCTGAACAGGAAATCTTGGCAGAAGGGCCCAAACGCCGAGGCTGGCAATGGGCCGTTTAACAGAAAAGCGAAGAGGAGAAGAGGGGCCAGAGGAGGTAGCAGTTGCGGATATATATGCCGAAATGTCAGCAATGGTTTCGGGAGGATGGGTAGAAGGACAAGAGGGTAGAGAGGTGGAGCAGATGGGAACAGTGGTAATGACAGTTCGGTTCGGGACGTCCGGAAAAGTTCTGGGGGTATGGGCGGATGGAGAACACGGAGGATGAAGATGACGAGAAGGTCGGCATAGAGGACGGAATAGGGAAGCGGGTGGACGAGGCCCGAGCAGCCTTGAACGAAAGGATGAGGAAAGGGACGGCACAGAAGGGACAGGAGAAGCTCGAGGCGAAAGGGAGGTAGCGGGGCGGGAAGAGCGTAGAGTCTGAGCAAAGATAAGCCCTGGTCGAACGAACTGGGACCGGACACGGGCCCTCGCTTCCTGGAAGCTGACTTTGTCAGACAGGACCTCACGCACAAATAAGTAGGTCGGAGAGTAAGAAGAGGAGGTGGCTTGATCACCACAGTTGGCGTAGTGGTGAGGATTAGAGCAGGAAAAACCATGCTTCGGAGACGTGGAATTACCACAAATACCTGGTGTACTGCGACACGTCCTCCTGATGTGTCTGAACCTCTGGCTCGTAAAATATTGACGCAGTCCAGGGACATAACGCCCGACCGGAAATCGGAGATAACTGGCCCTAATTTTCTCAGGTAACTTGGAACTGGCAAAAGTCAGGATCAATAAGGGAAATGGAAACTTTTCCCCGTGGACTATACGAGGGTGGAGAGGGAGCGGTAAACACGGGTCACCTTCTGAGAGGGGAGGCGGGGGAAAAGACCCGACTCCGAGTATTCCAAAAGACGCGGGACATGAACTACACCTATACAAATGTTAAAAGAGGAGTGGGGGAGGCAGTCCAGGGTTGCAGAAGCCAGGGTCGAGAGGGACGAAACCTTCTGGTAGTGGGCCTTGGAAGAGATTCCAACAACATGCGGGGTCATCGTTCTGGGCCACATCTGACTGGGATCACCACAACGGGAAGTGAAGTCATCATAGATTTCAAAAACGCCACGCTGTGAGAGGGAAGGAGAGGCGAAGAACGGAGAACCAGAAGCCAGGGTCAGAGCCGTCGGCCCCTGCGAAGGGATCGAGAAGCTTACGGAAACAAGATGTACGAGAAATCTTAGAACGAGGAGAATGCGAGTTTTCCGCAGTCAGAGTGGGGACGACCCATTCAAGACGCGGACTTCCAGTGGTAGAGGACTGGAAGGCCTGGTCACCCACCACCCAGGTGCTAGAAGAACAGTTAACGGAATCCATGAAAATTGAAAAGGAAAGAAAACGGACTCAGGAGGCACGAGAAACTGCCTACCGGTAAGAAATGGGGCCCAAACGCAAACCGCAAGGGACGGGGTACCTCGTCCCCAGGGGGTACACCGTCGTTTGAAAAAACGGGGCCCCGTGATCAGAAAGTTTGTTCCCAATGGCGCACAGACCCCAGGCCCCCAATCTCACCGGCCCGGACACCCAACTAGCCAACACGATGACGCCCTAAGGACGCCACCACCGAAGAACAACCCTGGAGACCAGTACTGGGAGCCAAAGTCCTGGTGGATCTTAGTCCGGCTTCCCCAGCAGCCTGTCCGGCATGGGTGACCATTCCTGGGCCTGGGTTAGAACACCCAAGCCCTCCACCCACGACAAGATGGCCACCCCGGGGCAACCAGGGACCAATAAAAGGATGTTTAGAGCATGTGCGTAGGAGTAAATCGTGAGTTGACTAATTGGTTCGCTATTAATGTTGGAAGTACAACAGGGCTGTGTGATATTACCTTGGCTGTTTAACATGTATATGGATGGGGTAATGGCGAGATGAAAGCAACAATGGTAAAGAGAAGAATAAATTTTGAAGAGGGACGGCTGTAGCATCTGATCTATGCTGATGATGTGGTATTACTGGATGAATCTGAAAATGAATTAAGGTGAGCAGTGACAAGTTTTGTTGACATACAGTATGTGAAAGGAGATTATTGAAAGCAAGTGCAAATAAAAGTAAGGTTCTTGTCAGTGAGATAGAAGGGTCAGCATATAACATTCGATGAATGGAGAAATGCTTGACGTGGTGAAAGAACTTTAATGTCTCACGAAAGAGTTACAAGCACATATACAATGGAAGCTGAAAGTAGAGTGAAGCAGAGCAAACAAGTCATAGGCGCGAAGAAAGCCTTGGTAGTAAGCAGGGCTACTTCCAAGACAATTTTAGTTGGTGTGTTAAAATAATTTTTTTTGTATTTGTATTTGATCACAAATAACAAACCAAATCAAATGTATATGTTGATACATATATACTCACATATACGCTCTTATTTTATTTTAGTAGGTGGATGAAATCTTTCTTTACGTGGGCACCCAGGTGGGTGGGCAGTTGCCCATGTACAGAAAGATTTCACCCACCTACTACAATAAAACAAGAGCATATAATTATATAAGTATATATGAGTATATGAGTATATATGCTTCAACATATACATTTGATTTGATTTGTGTTATTTGTAATCAAATACAAGTACAAAAAAAAACTATTTTAACCCACCCACTAAAATTGTCTTGGAAGTAGTTACAAGTTTGTACAGGATTGTAAGGTTTTGACAATACAAGACAAGATAAGATACAAAACAAATAAAAAGTGTTTAGTTAAAACTAACCCTTCAAGATGACTGCATGGACTGTGGAACAGCTGCGTTTCATAACTGAGCATGAAGAAGTGTAGTTTCAGCTCAAAGATCTTTCAAGACAAATTTTCAGATGTCAAAATCACCTTCTAAGAGCTGAAACTACACTTCTTCCATGCTCATAATATTGCTCAGTTATGAAACGCAGCTGTTCCACAGTCCATGCAGTCATCTTGAAGGGTTAGTTTTAACTAACACTTTTATTTTGTTTTGTATCTTATCTTGTCTTGTATTGTCAAAACCTATACAATCCTGTACAAACTTGTAACTATCCTCTTTCGAATGATGCGTATGATTTTATAAAAGGACTTATACTTTGAGTTACAGGGGTTTCTTTTGGGTCCCATTTCTCTGGATCACCCTTCATATGAATGTGAGCAGTCGAGATGAATAATTTAAGACTTAGTATTGGTGTGAAAGGAATTGACCATATTAGAAGTGAGGATTTTCGCGAAATGCGTGTAGTGAAGAAGTCACTCTTGGAAAGTGGAAGGTGGTAGAGAAAATTGTGAAAATAGTTGAGTGCCTACGTGTCAGATGTAGCTGGGAAGACCGCATTAAAATATGGAAGGAAGTAATTGATAAATATAGGAATAAACGAAGAATTAATAAAAATGTGGCACGAGTGTTAATCGGAAACAGAGAGGAATGGAAACGTTTTGTGGTATATGTGCAGTGGTGGGCACAGCTAACCGAAAAGTTAGCTTCGATAACCGCTGAACCGCTAACTCAAAACTTAACTTCGATAACGCTAAACCGATAAACCGCTAAAAAATTTAGCGGAAGCTAACGATTATCGCTAACCGCTAACTTTTATTATATGAATTTAGCTTCGGTTTGGTTTTTTGGCTCTAAAACCCATAAAGAGAGCTGAAATTTTAATATGTTGCAGCTTAGACATAGAGCTTTCCAAAAAGGTATAGCATGCCAAGATCAGATGATGATCAAGGTGTACATAAATAATTAAATGAACAAATGAAATTAAACATTAGTTTACATTCAACATACAGTTTATTTACAGTACAAAAAGTATTAAACGAATCAAAACTATTAAGAAATAAAAATACACATAAAAAATAACTTTAATAATCTAATAATGCATTCACTCTGGCTTGGCCTCCTGCTCAGGGTGCGGCGGGACATCGACGTCTTGCTGGGGTTCAGCGTCTTGATCAAGCTGACAAAGGTGGGGGACTCCACTACATGCAGCGGTAGCATGTTGCAGACGAACAGGTCCACAATCCTTGTGTCCACCACAGACTGACGGACGCCAGTGCCAGCAGCTGATTGGCCAAACGCCTCACCAATGGTGGGCTGGCGTATTTTCTTTGCAGGTGGCTGCGACGACTGGCTGCTGCTCCTGCTACTGGCACTGCTACCAGAAGATTGCCTGTGTTTTCCACGGGAAGAGCCGGCCTTGATCCTCTCCTCAAACTGGATGGCATGCGCTGGGTGGTTCCTCTTGACATGCGACTTCAAGTTGTAGAGGCTCGACGCGTGTCCCTTGATGGTGGTCTCCTTGGGCTGGCAAAAGACGCACCGGAAGTACAAGAGGTTGGAGTTTCTCTTATCCCTTGACATAAAGACAAAGTAGTCCTCCAGGTGGGGCCACGGGTTCTGAGACTCCTGTTTGGGCTGGTCCTGGCGGACCTGGCCATCAACAGGCCCAACATCCTCAGGCGGAACCAAAACGTCTTCACTTTCCATTGCAAAAACTTGTAGACTCGGTAAACTGACGAAAATATGCTTATGATAACGTACGCTGTCGCTGACACTGTAAGACTGTAACGTCGTAAGTGAACTGAACTGCAGAATTACACAACGCTGCTCAGCTGCTCCTGCGTCGACCAATCACGTCTTGTGTTTACACGTAGTCAGCCAATAGCGTGCCAGACTGACTGTTGCAGACACGCTCAGAACAGACTGGAACAAACATGTATGATTTTAGGGTTAGCGGACTTAAAGTTAGCGGAACTAAATTTAGCGGAAGCTAATTGGTCCGCTAACGGTTCTCAAAGTTAGCGGAAACGCTAATCCGCTAACGGAAAAGTTAGCTTCGCTAATTAACGGTTAGCGGATTAGCGGAACCGTGCCCACCACTGTATATGTGTAAATGGAGACGTTGAAGGCCTCACCTGCTGTACCACGAGAACTATCCCCCTAATCTTATCATGAAAGCAACAATGGATCCCTGAGGTTGGGGTGGTTTTATTCTTAGTGTTTACTCGTGTGTAATTTATTTTTGTTTTTGGTCCTAAGTTTAAGTGTCGTGACCACCCCATGGAGACTGGGAATGCATTTTTAGATGTTTGTATATTTTAAAATTAATATACTTCGCTCTTGACCTTCGCAACACTAAAAAAATTCCAAGTTCACAAGTACAAGACAAAAAATTAAATAAAAAAAAAAACACGCCACCTTCAGTTTTTATAAACATTTTATCCAAAATACATCAACAAGACTTTCATTGAATGTAAAAATTAGAATGGTATGTTCTACAAATTGTGTTTGGATCACCTGAAGATCAGGGCCCCCAGCCTTCTTTAGTTAGCCTTATAAGGCTAACTAACGAAAATATCATGACCTATCCTAACCAATCGTTAGGTCAACTGTACGCTCTTGACGATTGGTTAGGTTAGGTCGTTATATTTTCGTTAGTTAGCCTTATAAAGCTAACTAAAGAAGGCTGGGGGCCCTGATCTTCAGGTGATCCGTGTTTTACTGTTGACAACCACAACACTAAAAAATTATTAGTTGCAAAATCCAAATAAAAGAGGTTGAAAATATAATTAATGCGATATGCGTTGAAATTAGTGCACGTAGTATTATACCGATACTAGATTTTACACACTTCTTGGTAAATTTATTAATAATTGGGATAGTATAGTTGCTGGAGACTTCAACTGCCCTAACGTTAATTACGAGACTTTTACTGGTAATGATGAGGGTTTGAGACTGATTGAGTTCATGAAAGATAATTTTTTACGACAGATGGTTACCGAACCAACGCACGGTGACCTCAGGGTCCTACCTCAGGGTTGCTGACTCGATGTGGGCCTACCTTAGGCCTCAGTTGCATAAAATTAAGATAAAAAACAAAAGGGGCACTATTTATGGTCTTTCTAAACCTTGCAACAACAACACAACCTGCACCATTGCACGATGCAACAATTGTGTATCTAAACAACCAAACTGAATTGCAAGAGAGCTCTCTATAAGACCACGCCCTGTAAGTGCCGCATTCAACAAACGAGTAGGAAGGACGCGCAGCGCCCCCAAAAAATGATGCCACAAGAGTGCCCAAACAATGATGCCACAAGAGCCCAAAAATGCTAGCTCTAAATTAAGTGAATTTTTCACTAACCTTACAATTATGAGATGGATATATATACACACCTTAACTTAATATATACAAGCAATGCTGCATCAATCAGCTTAGTCATCATATCGCCTTGGGACAACAATGGCTCTTCCTCTTCTAGATTTTCTAACACTCCCCACCGAAGAGGCATTGTTGTCATTACCTTCTGCAAATTTAGCCAAGCCTTCTCCATGAGGCTGTAACTCAAATGTTTCATCTTCACTATCCGTGTTTTTGCTGATTTCTAAAGCATAGAGTTTTTGTATAGGTCTCTTTAATTTTCCTCCTGAAGTCTTTACGCAGACCTAACTAAATTGTCTTTGCCAACAAACAACTCTTCATTTATGCCAAGCTTCCAGCATTGCCTTGGTCTTTCATCCCCAATCATTACCACTTCTCCCACCTTGATACAATTTGCATTGGAGCCTTTTACATTGCCTGATGGGTAATAATTGAGTTCTGGCAAGTATTCCATCTGCCACCTCTTCCATAACTGATCTTGTAGCTCTTCAAGGTACTTGAACCTTCTGGTTAACTCTCCTTGAGTGCTCTGAATAGGCTGCAAGTCTTCTGGCAAACTGGGGCTTGATGTTAATCGTTTACCACAAAGAAAATGATTTGGTGTCAATGGCTCTGCATCCTGCATAATGTTATAAACAAAAGTGATAAGCCTACTGTTCACCATTGCTTCTACTTCACACAAAACAGTGCATAATTCTTCTTTGCTCAAATGAGCATTAGCTAAAAGTTTCTTTAATGGACACGTTACACTTCTCACTAGCCTTTCCCAAAATCCTCCCCACCATGGTGCTCTCTCAACAATAAACTCCCACTGTACCCCTTGGTGTGAAAAGTAGGATTGGAATCCTTCCTCTTTTAGCAAGGACCAAACTTCCTGGAGTTCCTTTGCAGCCCTTTTGAAGGTTTTTGCATTATCCGATATGATTTTATTTGGGAAACCCCTTCTGTTCACAAACCTTTTGAAGGCCAAAAGAAATACATCTCTACTTAAGTTGCTTACCAACTCCAAATGGATTGCTCTGGTGGTAGCACATGTGAAAAGACATATAACCTTTGTTAGATTCCCCTTGCTCATACACATAGACTGGACGTGCGAAGTCTACTCCCACTACATCAAATGGGGCAGTATAGACACACCGTTCTCTTGGAAGTGGAGCCACCTTTTCATAATAAGGCTTTGCACTCCAACGCTTGCAAACCACACATTTATGCAAGATCTTTTTTACTAGTCTAATTTTGGGAATCCAAAACTGTTGTCTGATCTCTATTATCACTTCTCTAACTCCAGCATGTAACAACTTATGATGAGTATCCAGGATCAAAAGTTCCACAAAGTGCCCCCAGAAGGTAGCAAAATTGAATGTCTTTTCTCCTCTGGAAGCCCAGAAAACTGTAGTCTACCTCCTACTCTCAATATGTCCTCATCTAGAAACACATCCAAACCCTTGAGAGCAGAATGTGTTGGCAGAACCTGTAATGGACTGCTGGTGATCAATTCCCTCTCTTCACCAAATTTTTCCTTCTGCACATATACCACCCAGTATTGCCTGGCTTGCTGAATCTCCTTACTGTTCAGAATTCCTTCCCTTCTTGTTTCTCCCTTAATGTTGTTTGTAAATCTATATACCCATGCTGTCACTCTTAACAACCTTTTCAGACTGCTAATGCCCTCAAGCTTCAATATGGGGTCCTGCTGCATAACTTGACAACTGTTCACAGTGCATTTCCTCATCTCACTCACCCATTCTTCTTGAGCCTGGCATTCTCCTACAATAGGCTGATTAGAAGGCCAGTTTTCACTTCCAAGTTTTAGTCACTCTGGCCCATTCCACCACAAACTTGACTGTGCAAGATCTTTCACTGAAATTCCTCGTGTTGGTAAATCAGCTGGGTTTTGGATGCCTGGACAATGCTTCCATTGCTTGGAATCTGTGTGTGCTTGAATTTCCTCCACCCTATTCCAACAAATGGTTTCCATTTCCTTGCCTGGCTTCTTAACCAGTGCCAAACTATAGTGGAGTCTGTCCAATAATAGCTTGGAATTTCATAGAGGGCCAAAGACTTTTGCACTGTAACTGCAAGCCGACTAGCAATAACTGCACCCATCAATTCCAACCTTGGAATAGAAAGCCTTTTCAAAGGTGCTACTCTGCTCTTTGCAGCAACCAACCTGCAACTTACTTCCTCTTTGAATGTGCCTCTTATATAAATACAAGTTGCATAGGCTTCATCACTTGCATCACAAAAGATGTGCAGCTCCAAATTGTCTGGACTATTGTTCAACTCTGCAAAGTACCATCTTGGGATTTCAATGTCTCCAAGATGTGCAAATTCTTTGAACCAATATTTCCACCTTACCACCATATGATCAGGTAACTCTTGGTCCCAACCAAGTCCAATTTCCCAGAGGCTCTGAAACCAAATTTTTTACTTTATTACAAATGGAGCCAGGAATCCAAGAGGATCAAAGACCTTCGAAGCCAAACTAAGAGATGTACGTTTTGTCCACCTTGTCTCATTCTCAGCCAGCTCTACTAAAGATTTCCCATTGAAGGTAAACAAATCCTCTCCTTGCTGCTAAACAATGCCTAGCACCTTTGTGTCTATTGCCCACAACTCCTTAATACCAGAATCCTCAATACTTTCTGCTGCATCAGGTACTACACAGGACTGACTCATAAACTGTTGTAATTGAGAATGATTGGTCTGCCATTTTCTAAGCTCCATGCCAGCCTCCCTCATTATAGCTCTAGCCTCCCTGAATATCTGTTTAGCCATTTCTGTATTATTCACGGAACACAGCAAATCATCAACATAAAAATTTTTCCTTATGTGTTCAATAGTGTTAGGATGGACTTCAGAATATTTCTTAAAATGGTACTGCACAGGAGCTGCCAACAGAAATGGACTAGCGCTGAGGCCAAACAACACTAACTTTATTCTATATGCTTGAACCTTAGGTTCATTTTCCAACAAGTCTTTCGTATCCACCCACAGATACCTTACTGCATCTCTGTCCTCTGGTTTTAACTTTATCCGCAAATAGGTTTGCTTCACATCTGCAGTCAATGCTACTCTACCAAACCTGAATCTCAGTAACAAGGAAAATAAATCTGCATTTAAATTTGGCCCAGCATCCAAACAACCATTCAAGGACACACCACCTTTGTCCTTGGCTGAGCCATCAAAAACTACCCTCAGTTTGGTGGTAGTTTTGTCTCGCCGTACCACTGCATGGTGTGGCAGATAATGTGCCTCCTGGCTCACCAGCTCACCTTGCACCCTTTCAGCATAGCCCTCCTTTACATAGCTTAGGATGGCCTCATTGTATTCAATTAACAACTCCTCATTTTTTCTTAGCCTGTGCAATGAAGTCTTCAACCTCCTATTAGCTAGCTGAAGGTTTGAACTGGGTTTGCAAGAATCCTTCCAAGGGAAGCCAACTTCATAGCAACCATCTCTAAACCCAACCCCTTTTTCAAATTACTCTAAAACATCACTGTTCACTGGACTCGCCTGCTTCTCCTGTTTGTCCTTTATGCCAATGGATTCAAGTTCCCAAAAGGCTTTCAAATGCCTTTCCAAACCATGGCTGTTCTCCTCAATCTTAACAAAAAGAGCTTTAACTTCCATTTCATTGCAATAGCTACCATGTAGCATCGAGCCTAGCTTACTTTCAATAGCTACCGGACCTCGAGATGTGCGGACAATATTACCAGTGATGAAATCCAAATAATAGTCATTGATAGTGGGACTTTGTGGTAACAACCCATTAACCAGAACTTCTACCTTCTTAACTTTGGTTCGGTTTTGAACGGAACCCCCAAACACAGAAATTCTTAAATTTTCCCTCTTAAGTTCTTTAAACTTCAATTTTCTGGAAATTCTGGTCTTGATAAAGCTCACTGGCTACCACTATCAAACAACACTCTTACAGTAACTTCTCCATCATTCCCAATTAATAATGCTGCAGCTGTTTGCAATAATCCCCCTTTACTTTTACTCCCTTTCATAGCAGTGGCATGTGCCACTGATGTCTCTACTTCAGGGGTAGGCCTACTAGGAGTGTTTTTACACAATAATGGCTGACGCCGGCCATGGCATTTTTTGCACAAAATTTTAAACTTACAAAACCTTGGTCTGTGACCTTTCAAAAAACATTTAAAACATGCTGTGGACTTAGTTACCCTGTCCTTTCTCTCCTCAACAGGTAAAGCCTCAGCCACCTCACATTTATATGACTTGTGGTTGCCTTCGCAAAATATGCAGTCCTTGATTCCCTTTAATTTATTCTCAGAGGATGCATGTAGAGCTGACACTGTACCTGGGCTATTCCTTTTTGTAGAAACTTTGGTGCTGTGCCTGCCTTTGTCCCCTTGTCAGGGCCGGATTTAGGAGTGGGCAAAGTGGGCAGCTGCCCATGGGCCTCCACATCTTGGGGGCCTCCACATATTGACAAGCCATTATCAAAATAGAATAAACCCGAAACTAGAAAAACCCGATAGATGATCAACAAAAAAACACGCGCATCCAATACCACTGTAGTACATAAACTTTTACCAATTACTATTTGTTGTGTACTGATTATTATTTTGTTTTTATTACTCTTTTAGGCCTACTCTCACTATAATGGAATACCCGAGTAACCCGAGGCTTTCATTTTTTTCAGAAATGAGTGGAATGGACAGACACAAGAGTGCACGATGTTTTGAAAGTGTATGTATGTTAATTATATTATGAATCTTATGGATGACTTCAATTATGTCTTCCCCTAAGGTAGGGGGGCCTCCACATGGAGGCTGCCCAGGGCCTCCACACGTCTAAATCCGGCTCTGCCCCTTGTTTAACATCCCACTGTGCAAACTCATTTCCCTCTCGCCTTGCTAATTCTGTGCCTAAAAGACTTAACATCTGCTGAAGGGGGATGTACACATGTTCTGTAGAGTGTCCACTACTTAATTCAAGCAAAATTGAGCTAGGCAATTTAGACTCCAGTGTAGTGACCAACATTATACCATACCTTTCCATTCCTACACCCAAGTTGTCCAGGGACCTAGTTCTAACTTCAAATTCATCATATAACTGCCGTAACCCCTTGACACTATTGGGATTATTAACAGGAAGTATAGCTAAAAGTTCGCGGAGGTGGCTTTTAATTAAGATCTCTGGCTTACCAAACCGTTTATTTAATATATCCTAAGCCACATTATAATTAGCCTCTGTTAATGCTAATCCTGCTATTGTCTTTGCTGCCTCCCCTTCCAAGAGGGACTGCAAATAATTAAACTTCTCCACCGCGCTTAACACTTGACTAGAATGAATTGCTGATTGAAAACTGTCTGCCCATCCTTGCCATTCCTGAATACTTCCAGAAAATGTTTTGAGTACAAGCCTCGGTAATTGAACTGCAGATCTGTTAACCTTAACTTCACAAACACCATTTGTTGAGGGTTGTGTCTCATTATTAGACCTGGTCTCTAACTGTACTGAGCTGCTAAACTCTTTTGCTCTGTGGCATACTTTAATTATATCATCAATAACACAGGCCTGCAAAATTGAGGGTCCTAAAAACTTTTTTGAAATTGTATGCTGGTTTTATAGGAATTTGGGGTGCTAAATCCAAAAACGGCCTCAGATTTGCTCCATCACGTATAGTTTTTTCACAATTTGCTATGACGTTTTTATGTTGTAATATGTTACTGAATAAAATAAGTAGTGAAGAATTACCACATGAAACCTATTTCCTGACCATTTCTGAATATATTTATTTTAAAAAACTATAAAACTTGGATACTTACATCTTTACTTAGTGGAATGGCTTAGTAGTCCCGTTTTCTTTTGCCAGTGAAGCTGCGCCTGTTGCATGTCCTTTTGTGCGCTGCTTCCGGATTTTCATGATGCAGCATCCAGCTATAATCCCCCATCATATTAACGTTCCACCGGCCTTGGTATCTCTTTTCCATCTCCTTAATGTCTTGATGGAAACGTTCTCCCTGTTCCTCACTTACTGCACCTAGATTTTCTGGGAAAAAGTCCAAGTGTGCATTCAAGAAATGAATTTTGATACTCATTGAGCATCCCAAAGCTTTGAATTTCTCCAGCATGTTTTCAACAATGAGTGCATATTCAGGGTCCTTATTATTCCCAAGGAACTTAGTAACCACACTTTTGAAGGAATTCCAAGCCTCTTTTCTACTTCAGTCATCGTAGACAAGAAGTTTTCATCTGACAGCAGTCTTCTAATGTCTGGGCCTACAAAAATACCTTCTCTTAATTTTGCTTCTGATAGGTTAGGGAACTTCTTGCAGAGGTACTTAAAGCATTCTCCACTTTTTTCTAATGCCTTAACAAACTGTTTCATAAGGCCTAGTTTTATATGAAGAGGTGGTAGAAGTACTTTCTTTGGGTCAACAAGATTTTTACGCAAAATATTCTTGCTTCCAGGTTCTAGAGATCTTTCTTGTGGCCAGTGTTTTTGCTCCCAGTGTTGACTCTTTGCTCTGCTATCCCATTCACAAAGGAAACATGGGAACTTAGTATATCCTCCCTGCTGCCCCAGAAGCATGCACAATACCTTAAGGTCTCCACAAATCATCCAATGATGATCATAATATTTTATCTTTGTAAGAACCAATTCCAAATTCTCATAACTTTCTTGGAGATGTACCGAGTGACCAACAGGTACAGAGGCATACTTGTTCCCATTGTGCAAAAGAACAGCTTTTAGACTTCTTTTAGAAGAGTCGATGAAAAGTCTCCATTCATCCGCTTTGTACTCAATGCCAAATGCCTGTACCAAACCATCAATATCACTACAGTAAACTAAATTGCCCTCATGTGAAAAGTAGTGAATAAACTCATTTTCTCTTCTTCTATACAAATATATCGATGTTCCAGCTGATAATAAATTTCTTTCTTTTAATCTGGAGCCTAAGAGTTCAGCAGATTCCTTGGATAATCCCAAATCTCTCACTAAATCGTTTAGTTCAGATTGAGTGAACAACTGGGGGTCTTGACTTCCTATATCACACTGAAATTCTTCATGATCAGTATCTGAACAAGAATTACTAGGCAAATCTTCCAATGTTTCTGGTGGAAGCGGAACTGGAACTTCTGGCCCATGAGGAACAGGTCGAAAAGCTGATGGAAGATTTGGATAGAATATGGCTTTCTTATTTTTTGAGTTATAGCCTTTAACATCACAAGAGCAAAAATAGCAGTCATCACAGTGATTTGTTGGCTCCCTCCATACCATTGGCACACCAAATCTGAATGCTTTCTTTTTGCCTTTACACCATTTCCTTAGATCCTCTACGCAAATAAAACAAACTTTGTGTGGTGCCCATGGTTTGTCTTGGTCTCCTAGTTTCATTCCAAAGTAGGCATGGTACACTTGCCTAATAAAATTTGTTACGTTTCTTTGATGTTTCTTGATCACAAATTCCCCGCATATGTAGCAGAAGCTGTCGGGACTGTTGACACATCCACGGCTAGCCATGATTCACAACTTACTACAGTACCCAGAACACAATAAGAGTCTTGAATTTAATTTAATAAAGGCTAAATAAAGCTTTCTTAACACTATCAAAACACGCTAGTTCGCTGATATAAAACAAAAAACAACTCAAAATCACTGAAAAAATTCGCTTCGGATGAATCATTGTGCGCACGTCATGAAATCTGAGTAACAACTTTTTTTTTTTTTTCTGCTTAAGGTGCTTCAACCCTACTGGATTATTGACACCATTTTTTTTCTTTGACTCCCCGAAGGAAGGCTGCAAAATTAAGATAATTTCATGAATTAATGAGTGACTCATACGGCTTGGCAACCCAGTATTTATAGTCTCTTAGAAGTTTCTAGTAATTTCCGGAAATCTGGCATTTTCTCGAAGTCGCTTCACAAAAAAATCGAATTTGTGAAATAACGTTGTGTCGTATGACATTTTTATTGTGTTTTTCGAATTCAGCACACAAAAATACATTGTAAACAGCTAAAATTATGAAAAAAGTTTTTCCATCGCAGGCCTGTGTAATCTCTTCAAAGTAAATTATGTTATTTTCTATTTCATCCCCTTTTATAAGAGCCTCAATTTTAACATTTACTTCGCTTAGAGCAACCTTTTTAGTTTCTAATATGGAAAGCTGCGCAGTCACTAAGCTTAAATCCTCTTGCTCTATGGCAGAATCTACAGTGGCAATGACCTTTTATAATTAGACCTTTGTAGGCGCTTCTTTTTTTAAACTTGTTCAATTCAGCTGCACTCATCTTCAATGCAAACAACAATTGGGCTCAATGCCAAATAAGCTGAATTGGCAAAAATACTTAACCAAACTGATCAAACTCAAATTTTGCTTTTTTCAAATAAACTGAATTGCTTGGTTGGGGTACTGACCAACCACCAGTATGGAATACCAAATTTTCCACCCAAGTAACGCGCACTGAAGTCTGCAACCTTCACCTACGAATAATAAACCAAAATTAACCAAACCGGTAAGAATGTAGGCCCGAAAGAACGACAGACACGTGGCCAAGTTTCGCAATTGGGCGACCAAACTTTCTACCCTGGGACCTTAAGTCAATAATAAACCAAAATTAACCAAATCGGTAAAAATGTAGGCCCAAAACAACGACAGACGAGTGGCCAAGTTTCGTAATTGGGCGACCAAACTTTCTACCCTGGGACCTTAACTCAATTATGCTCAACCCGTCTAGACCTAACTTGGGCTACAATTTGTACAATCAGAACTTTGCCGGAAAATAGTTACTGACTCAGTCTTGGGCTAGAATCCGATTTCGAAGGACCATGTTATTTTTTTTTATTTTTTTTTATTGGGTTCAGAATCCCAGCTGAGCCGTGAACGGCCAAGCTCTGAAGAGCCAGTTTAACCTACAGCCCAAGTTAAGCTAGACTAAAAACTTACGGACTTGGAGGTCCTATTAGGTCCTACCTCAGGGTTGCTGACTCGATGTGGGCCTTCCTTAGGCCTCAGTTGCATAAAATAAGATAAAAAAACAAAAGGGGCACTATTTATGGTCTTCTTTCTAAACCTTGCAACAACAACACAACCTGCACCATTGCACGATGCAACAATTTTTTATCTAAGCAACCAAACTGAATTGCAAGAGAGCTCTCTAAGAGACCACTCCCTGTAAGTGCCGCATTCAACAAACAAGTAGGAAGGACGCGCAGCGCCCCAAAAAAATGATGCCACAAGAGTGCCCAAACAATGATGCCACAAGAGCCCAAAAATGCTAGCTCTAAATTAAGTGAATTTTTCACGAACCTTACAATTATGAGATGGATATATATATATACACCTTAACTTAATATATACAAGCAATGCTGCATCAATCAGCTTAGTCATCATATCGCCTTGGGACAACAATGGCTCTTCTTCTTCTAGATTTTCTAACAGGTGGTGACGAATGATGAAAATATAGTCGAAGGTTTGGAAGCAGGTGAGAGTTTGGGATGTAGTGATCACCAAATTATTAGGTTTAAGCTACTGATAGAAAACAGTAAGGATAGTAACGTAATAGAAGTCCCTGATTTTCGTACGACTAATTTTGATAGTTTTGCGGAGAGGATGAGAGTAGTGGACTGGGATAATTTATTTATGGGTAATGACGCAAATTTTCATTGGGAGGCGTTTAAAGATAGTTTTTTGAATATCGAAATGGAGTTTATTCCGCATAGGCCCAAGCGCACTAGTAATCATGGTAGGCCCACGTGGTGGACTAGGGAAATAGGCGAGTTCATAAACGAGCGTAACAGAGCGTATAGACTTAATAAGCGCAATGGCACGGTAGCTAACTTTAATAGATATATCAAGCTTAGACGTCAGGTTAAAGATCTGTTAGGAATACTAAGCGTACTTTTGAGATACTGGTAGCTGCGGATAGTAAGCATAATCCGAAAAGGTTTTTCGACTACGTCAATAATCGTAAGCCAATAAAAGATAAACTAGGCCCTCTAGTGAACGCTAACGGCGCTTTGGCTTCCAACGCTCAGGCGATGACGGGTATTTTTAACAACTTTTTTGCGACAGTTTTTACCGTAGAAGACGTAAATAATGTCCCCGACGTGGACGATATCGTTCCATTTAGTAGCGAGACTATTTTGAATGAAATAACTGTTTACGAGGGTGAGATTGCGCATTATATCGATAAGCTAAAAGTTAGCAAGGCTCCAGGCCGTGACGCGCTTTATCCTTAACAAAAATTTTTAATAAGTCACTTGAAGCGAAGATTATTCTTGAAGATTTCAAATTAGCTAACGTTACGCCCATTTTTAAAAAAGGCGACCGCACAGTAGCTAGCAATTATAGGCCTATTAGCTTAACGTCAATTGTCGGTAAACTTTTGGAATCCGGAGTTAGGGATCGGATCGTCGATCACTTAGAAAGTCGCGATTTGATTAATAGTAGTCAGCATGGGTTTCGACGCCATAAATCTTGTTTAACTAATTTGTTAGAGTTTTATAACGAAATAGTATGCGAATACGATAGACATAGAGCGGCTGACGTTATTTATTTAGACTTTAAAAAGCGTTCGATATAGTTCCGCATAGAAGATTAATTGGAAGGTTAAAGCGCACGGTATACGCGGTCAAGTAGCTAACTGGTTAGAGGAATGGCTTCGTGCCAGGAAACAGAGGGTCGTTGTTAATGGTAGTGAATCGGGGTGGTTGGATGTAGGTAGCGGTGTCCCTCAGGATTCAGTGTTAGGCCCATTGCTATTCGTAATCTACATTAACGACATAGGTGTAGGTTTGACCAGTAATGTGTCAAAATAGGCGGTAAGGTTCTTAACGTGGACGATAGAAATAGGCTCCAAGACGATGTAAATAGGATTATGGAGTGGACGGTTAAGTGGCAGATGTAATTTAACGTACACAAATGTAAAGTTTTACATAAAGGTTCTCGTCATAACACTTACACGTACACGATGGATGATAGACAGTTAGCGAGCGTTGATGAGGAAATAGATTTAGGCGTACGCGTATCTAAGGATTTAAAAGTTAGGAACCAGTGCCTGGAATCTTGCGCAAAAGCTAATAGGCTGTTAGGCTTCATAGCGCGTAATTTCGAATTTAAATCGAAGAATATTATATTGTCCCTTTACAAGTGTCAAAAAAATTTGGAAGAGGAAGAGCCATTGTTGTCCCAAGGCGATATGATGACTAAGCTGATTGATGCAGCATTGCTTGTATATATTAAGTTAAGGTGTGTATATATCCATCTCATAATTGTAAGGTTAGTGAAAAATTCACTTAATTTAGAGCTAGCATTTTTGGGCTCTTGTGACATCATTGTTTGGGCACTCTTTTGGCATCATTTTTTGGGGGCACTGCGCGTCCTTCCTACTCGTTCGTTGAATGCGGCACTTACAGGGCATGGTCTTATAGAGAGCTCTCTTGCAATTCAGTTTGGTTGTTTAGATACAAGATTGTTGCATCATGCAATGGTGCAGGTTGTGTTGTTGTTGCAAGGTTTAGAAAGAAGACCATAAGAGAAATATGAACTACATGAAGAGATGGGATTAAAAAAAAACTATTAAATAAGAGAGTACCTTAAAGATTTACGGTAGTTACATGTGAGGAAAAAAATGAGGAAACATCATGGATTTCCTCGTTACTGTCCTGATTTTCGTTTGTCTCATTCGTCTCCCTTATCAGGGAAAGACCCAAATCTGATTAATGTTAGCCTAATTACAATGCAATTACAGTCTTTGAGAGGGCTGACGAAAGGTGCGTGGCTCAAAAACCTGCAGGGGATGGAAAGGTTGGTGTTCTCGGCCTGCCCGAGACATGAAAAAGACAATGGAGGGAACATATTAAAGGTTACTATTATTTTATTTTATTGGGTTCAGAATCCCAGCTGAGCCCCGAACGGCCAAGCTCTGACGGGCCACTTCAACCTACAGCCCAAGTTAAGCTGACTAAAACTTACGGACTTGGGGGTCCTATTAGGTCCTACCTCAGGGTTGCTGACTCGATGTGGGCCTACCTTAGGCCTCAGTTGCATAAAATTAAGATAAAAAACAAAAGGGGCACTATTTATGGTCTTCTTCTTAAACCTTGCAACAACAACACAACCTGCACCATTGCACGATGCAACAATCTTGTATCTAAACAATCAAACTGAATTGCAAGAGAGCTCTCTATAAGACCACGATCTGTAAGTGCCGCATTCAACAAAACGAGTAGAAAAGGACGCGCCAGTGCCCCCCTCCCCTCAAAATGATGCTACAAGAGTGCCCAAACAATGGAACAACAAGAGCCCAAAAATGCTGGCTTTAAATTAAGTGAATTTTTCACTAACCTTACAATTATGAGATGGATATACAGTATATACACCTTAACTTAATATGTATATACAAGCAATGCTGCATCAATCAGCTTAGTCATCATATTGCCTTGGGACAACAATGGCTCTTCCTCTTCTAGATTTTCTAACAGTTACTTTTCGTATTTGAGGGGAAAAAATGAGGGAACATACTTTGGGAAGGAAGATCTTGGATTCAAGGCACATCATGGATTTTCTCTTCAGGGTCCTGGTTTTCGTTCATCTCATCTTGCGAGTCTTCAACTCTTCATTAACTTCATGTTGTCGGTCTTTGTCACTTTGATACTGCATGTCTTCAGCTTTAAAGACAAAGAGAAAAAGATCACTTACTTTTTGTATGTGATTATTCGATCTCTTTTTACTGTTAGCAACATAATTCAAGAGAGAGAAAGCTCAAGTAAACTTTGATGGAACTTCATCAAATACCAAACTATGTAGCGTTCAAACTGTCACATAAAAATTTACAAAGGAATAGGCTATTAATACTGTCGTGGTTGTATGGAGGCAACTCTCTCTTGGGATATTCATCAGGTTAATTTTTAGCCAAGAGTCCACATTTATTCGAAATGCAAACAATCAAACGTTGACATATAAAAATGGAATAGGTCTATCTTGAAATTATTCAATAAAAAGAATTGACAAGTACGATAACTTACCTTCAATCGTCTTCATGCCTTGGTAAACAATCTCTGAGGGGAGATTCGCTGGTGATTTCTTCATTTGGAACGTTTAGTTGCTCATCATTCTTACTGGACAGTTCCTCCGGATGATGCGTAGAATCACTGCGACTTCCGTTATTACCCACGACACTGTCACATTTTAAATCTTGTATGGTGATATTTGACAAAACCGAATAACCATTTAACCTAACCAGTCCTGACATAACTAACCACCATTACACCTTATCAGTTTTTTCCGATGTCATCCGCCTTTACTGGCACGATGTGCAATCATTTTTTTAAACCATTTTAAAAATCCCGACATTCCCTCTTCCTTTCTCAAAACTAGGCCTATACTAATGTGTCATTCGCATCATTGTATCAGTTACTCGGAGACACTAGCACCGGACCTCCTCACAACGGATGGCTTTTTAATTCAAACTTTATTTAATAAACAATGTTTTGGGGTTGTTTAACCTCCTTCGGGACATCTACGGTCACGTGACGGAGGGGACCTACAGCTTTACGAGGGAAGACTCAGAAAAAAACACTTTAATGGCTAAAATTGGAATTCCGAGCCGAGACTCGAGCCCACAGCCTTCAGATAAATAATCCTACCGAGTGGGTTGAACATCATTTAAATTACAGGATGATTCAAAAAAATGTTAACATTTATATGAGAAAGAATTACAGATGTCAACCAATCAATACCCAAGCTCCTGGATCAGGCAGGTTAGGTTGCTTTATCAAACACTGTCCCCAACTGTATCCAGCTTCATATGCACACCGCAATACATGTTGAACTAAGGCTGCTTTGGTTGGTCATACAGTAAGACAACAAATGGTTCCAAATCTTCCATAAAGTCTTCAATATCTGTGGGCTGTTGGGACAAAAGCCTAAATGTTTGGGTAATTTCAGGAAGACTTAAATGTTTCCCATGCAGACTTTTCCGTAACCCGCAAACGAGGATGTCGTATCACTTCCAGTGAACGCATGGAAGAATGGTAGGGCCAATGCTTTATCTGCACCAAGTACACTGAAAAGTAAATGTACTGGAATGTAATGCAAATTCTTCCCTACACCAAATGAAATCCACAAGAAATCAGCTTGGAGATCATTGAAACATGACAATGCTAGCACCACGACATCAGTGTCTACTGTCCGAATGACAATTTACTTGTGTCCATCTTGGCTGGCATCTTTCGCATGTAACAAAATTCTAGTATCTGCCTCTTTTTGACTACATGGTTGCAGTTCCTCATGAATACACATAGGTCTATTGCATCTTATTTCTTTTCCTTTTGTATTTACGATCTCTTTGCCAAGGCGAGTTGTAAATTTATCTGCAAGTAGAGCGAATAGCTCACTTTTGTTGTCATTGTTTGACAAAAAAAATTTCCAGTTTCTTGGAATAGGTGTTACTAAGAACACGTCGCCTTATGTCAGCACCTCTAGACATTCGAATATCTGCCTTTAAACTGTCCGAGCGATAGTCATCCCAGATAACATCAATTCGTTTAACATCATCCCATTCCCGAAGAATTGTATTCACAAACTTCTTACAATAATCATCAAATGTCTTTGCTTCTCCAGGAGGTAGCATATGAGCTATAGCTGGTCCATCAAGTGTGACACATGACGCTGCAGGCTTTTCATTGGATAATCTGCCAAATTTTTGAAGCATTGCAGGAGATATGAGTTTTTAGTTTTTCTTAGGTGCCCATATTCTGATAGTGATGGAAGAAATGGGTGATTCTCATGTCTGAAGAAATCATCCAAGTCAGTAGTAGTATGGGCGAAAAACGTTAGATTGCAATGCAATTGCAAATGTTGCAAGATATTATGCAACGAGGGGAATGTGCAAGAGGCTATGCAACTATGGGGGAGGGATTATCCCCCAAGTTGCATCGTTGCAATTTGGGGAGAAGATGGGACGGCCTCACCTCACCCCCCAAAGGGGTATACCTAACCTAAGAGAGGGTCTTTGGGGGAGAGGTTGGGACGGCCTCACCCCCCCAAAGGGGTATACCTAACCTAAAAGAGAGAGAGAGGAGTGTTCGCTTGGCAGCAGCCAAGCGCATATTGAGAGTTCATCCGAGCGCCCGCTGTCTTATAAGATCTAAATAAGCCAGTTGGCTTAACTGGCTGAGTTGCCAGATCGCGCTATTTATTTAATTAAAGCATATATTCTGGCTTTCCGCCAGTTGGCATAATCCGTCAGCTGGCTTAAACCTCCAGTTGACTTAACCCACCAGTTGACTTAGACGGCCTAACCAGCCATTTAGTATAATTAAATAATAATAATAACGTTTATATATACACAACCAAAAGAATTAAATAAAACACCACCACATCACTCTGTTTATTTAGACGAATTATTGAAATGGCATAATCCTAGTCGGGGATGTAGTGCATTTGTGTACGTTTGTCCCCGTCAGCTGGCTTAAACCGCCAGTTGGCCTAACCCGCCAGTTGACTTAGAAGGCCTAACCAGCCATTTGGTATAATTAAATAATAAGAATAATAACGTTTATATATACAACCAAAAGAATTAAATAAAACACCACCACATCACTCTGTTTATTTAAACGAATTAGTGGATCCAATTTCACGAAATATATTGAAAATAAATATAGAATCCTATACAAGCGAATGAATATATGCAATAAAAAATAATAATAGCATAAGAATTACGAACGAGGAGTGTGTGTGTGTGTGTGTATATATATATATATAAGAAAATAATAATATACAAATCCGGACCTACCCGAATTGTTCATTCTGACGAAGGTCAAACTTTTCACCCCACCCTGGACCTACGGTTTAACGGGGAATCCAGCACCCAGCATTTTCTCATACATCTCTTATACAAAATGTCTTCAAAACAACATTTCTTTTTATTCCAAGAAAGACAAAAAATACCCAAAATGCTCATTCCGTCGAAGGTCAAGCTTTTCATCCCATCCTAGACCTACAGTTTAACGGGGAATACTACTACAATAGATCTAGTTGGCCTGGTGAAGTAGTGAGTTGACTTCTTTTGCTCTCCATCTCACAGGTACACCCGGGTCATCGGGGGATCTTCTTTTCTATTCCATGGAATTTTAGATCCTCCCATTTTCCATACCGTAACAGTTGAATTTTATCAGTGTTAAACTTCATATAAAAACCATGCAACATCTCCTAAAACTTACTACATCATTACCCCTAACCCATCCTTCATGCACTAAAAAAGTTCTAATTTATCGGCAACCTTTGTTTAGCATTCCCCCGATTTGTTCATTCCGACGAAGGTCAAGCTTGTCACTCCACCTTAGCCGTACAGTTTAACGTTGAATCCGAACCACGCAACAGCACGGGCGGGGCAGAAATTACAATGTCATCGTCCGGACTCGACCTCTCAACCTACGATCAACACCCAGCATCTTAACCACCAGGATATCTAGGGTATCCATTTATCTACCACCCCAACCAAACATTCATTTTCACAAACTAAACACATTTTTCTTCACACTCCGTCTAATTCTGCGTATTGTCAAAAACATTTAAAAACGTAGAAGATTGGGATCTATCCAACAATAAAGAATTATGAAATGCTTCCATATATATATATATATATATATATATATATATATATATATATATATATATATATATATATATATATAAGATCTACTAAGTCCTTTTTCATCGCGTAGTTAAACGAATACGTTCATTTTCACCTTAGTAGATCACTTAGTAGATCTTATATATATATATATATTAGTGATGTAGCGGATGTCATTTTTTTCACATCCGCGGATGCGGATGAGGATGTTTGATTTCAACATCCGCGGATGCGGATGCGGATGTCTACATTTTCGTTATTTTTTAGGATATATTCGAGATTTGTTGTGTTTAACGTATATAATAAGTTATTATATAGAGAGAGCTGTAGCTATAATGTAGTATAATTGATTAATTGTACAATAATCGTTGTACTTTTCTCTGAACATATAAAATAATATCAAGCATCTAACTAATATAGAAATCAATTAGTGAATTCGTCTGCAAATAAATTCGTTATATTTTGTTGAGTTTCAGCCACAATTAGAAACCATAATTGTGTTACCAGGATGCGGGACGTGAACCCAACTCAAATGCACCCCACCGACCTCTTTCCCCAACCTCCACCCTTATAGAAAGAGATCTTTAATTAGCTTGATAACTATTTATATTAAGTTTAAAGTTTTATTAGGCATATTTATAAATGAGTAATTAAAATAAAGTAAACTAAGATGTTCATCGTTTAATGTTCAAACTTAATTATAGGAAGGTTATGCTTAAGGAACATTAATTTTTCTGCCTTTTCTGCTGCCAGTCTTTCTCTTTTCATCATATATTAATCCAGCACTGCTAAATAATCTCTCGCTTGGTACGTTTGTTGGAGGACAGGCTAAATGTTTCCTTGCAAGTTTACTCAAGTATGGATAGATATTCTGCGTATTTTTCCACCAACTAATAGGATTGTCACATGCAGCCAGGCGTTTTTCTTGGTGATAGCTCTCGATCATTTTTACTACATCATTTGACATCGCGTAGGTCTCGTCATTGCTGCTTGACTCAAGAAACTGAGAGACAGATTCTATGATAGATTTGCTTGTTGAAGGTGTTGGTTCTGTCACTGAAACTTTTATTCTTTTGGTGGGTGGCGAAGCGACAGATTCAAGAGATTGAAGCTCTTCAACTGCTTTGCCAAGTGATGATTTAACTCGTTCTAATGTACTAGGTGAAAATAACTTAGCTTTGTAACGTGGATCTAAGTAGGTTGCAAGAGAGTAACTTCATACAAGAACAGCCTCTCGTCTTGTCGCTTGCATCACTTTTGCGCACAATGAACTAGTTCTATTAATATGTATAGTAGAATTTGATAATTTCCGCTTATTAATGACATTTTATCTCAACGGTCCACATCCGCACGACATCCGCAGTCCAAAGTGCGGATGCGGGTGCGGGTGCGGATGCGAGAAAATGTGCAGATGTTCCGCGGATGCGGATGCGGATGCGGATGTGACCTACATCACTAATATATATATATATATATATATATATATATATATATAAGATCTACTAAGTCCTTTTTCATCGCGTAGTTAAACGAATACATTCATTTTCACCTGTTCAGTCTCAATTATTTAAAGTTCAAAATTGAGTGTGAAACGCGGTGCAAGAAAGCAATTCCCTCCTACACCAAGTGGTCATGTGTGGCGGAGAGCGTAAAAGAGCAGCTCACTCCTCCACCAAGCCAGGTCTAGAGACGTCGTGGGTCATCAGCTTGACCTCCGTGTGAAGAGAGGCCGAGCAGAGGGGGGATACTAACAAATGGTCAGAAGACAACAATATGGCATTTAACACCGAGAAATTTCAACTTTTGAGATATGGTAGAAATGAAGAAATTAAACAGATTGCATATTAGGCCAGATGAGTCGGATGTACATAACTATATGCGGCGGAGAGCGCAAGAGAGCAACTCGCTCCTTCACCAAGCCAGGCCTAGAGACGGGGGTCATCAGCTTGACCTCTGTGTGAAGAGAGGCCGAGCAGAGGGTGGACACTAACATATGGTCAGAAGGCAACAATATGGCATTTAACACTGAGAAATTTCAATCTCATTAAAGGGTCTAACTTAGTTAGACCCTTTAATGAGATTCTTGGTCAAAAATCCCTTACGGAGTCGTGGGAACGTGTTCGAACCTAAGTGTGAATTTCTTAAAGGTCTCTGGATTGTTTCCTTACTCGCTTTTAGTAAATGTAATAATGGAAGTAATAAATGTGGAAATAAATATAACTGCAACAGATGTAATAATAAAGGTAATATTATAAATTTAATAATTAGGGTAAAGGTAACAATAATAAATGTTAAAAAATGTAAATGCAATAATAAATGCAGTAATTATGTCAAAATATTAGAATCTGTATGTATAGAACAAGAAGATAGTTTTAATTTGTGGGAATGTACTTATAAGCGGACCCTGTAATAAAATGCCCTTCCGGTGTCGGGAGAACGGTATCTAACCTAGGTGCGAATTTCTCAATGGTCTCTGGATTGTTTCCTAATCGCCTTTTTCATTCGTTTTTCGGTTTATAAGTTCTGTATAATAAACAACAATGTAATAACCAATGTAATAATGAATTTATAATTTCTGTGATAAATAATTATGCAATATTAAATGTAATAAATTTAATAATAAATGTAATAATTATGTAAAAAAAAAAAAAAAAATAATAGAATCTGTATGTTTAGAACAGGAAGATAGTTTTAAATTTGTGCGAATGTACTTAATGAAAATGCCCTTCCGGTGTCGGGAGAATGGGATCTAACCTAGGTGCGAATTTTTTAACGGTCGGTCCCTGGACTGTTTTTCCCTCTTGTTTTGGTTCATTCGTTTTTCTGTATCCACCCGAGGAGGATGCCAGTGGGCGTCGAAACTGTTGTGGAAATAAACTCTGTCTATTAGAGTGGGTTTTTATTTTCATAAACAGAGAGCGCAAGAGAGCAACTCGCTCCTCCACCAAGCCAGGACTAGAGGCGGGGCCACCAGCTTGACCTTCGTGTGAAGAAAGATCGACGCACGGAACACAAACAAGGTAACAAGGTATATATTACGGATGTTATTTAAAATTACCATTTTGTTCGGTATATACCATCGCAAATTTAGATTATGTTGAACTGTATTATTTTGATATGTTACTAGTAAATATTTGTGGACAATGTCCACATGAAATTCTGTTTGGAAAAATTTCGTTTCCAAAGACAACAAAAGAGCCCACTGTCACTCGTGTCACAAAATCTATTCCCCATTATCGAGGTGACGGGAAAGAATTTAATAAAATGAAAGAAGTGAAAGAGGAAAACGTAGCACAAAACGAAAGAACAAAAATACCAGTAACTGCACCGCAGCAGACAAAAACTAAGGTCAAACAAGATATACTAGCTGAATATTTTGAGAAGGCAAAAAAATATGGTACATCAAAAACGTGAAATCGTAAAAAGTTGACAGTCAATTGCATCATTTGTGTGGTTGGAGCATCACCGAGTCTAACCCGTGTCTTGATAGTAAAGTTTTGCCGGTCGAGTTTTAATTTTCATAATTTCTCATATGTATGTAGGATATGTATCTCTAATCAATAGAAGTTTGTTAAAAAATCACGTGTCCAGAAAGGATAAGGTTAAATGATCTTTACGCATTAACGTAAGTTTTATAATGGAACAAGAATCAGAGATGAGTACATTAATGAATAAATTACGAAGATGAATATGTTAATGAATAAAATACATTATTTCTAATGTTCTAATAAAAATTAGAAGTAATACGTTAAAATTGCGGAGGCGTAAGTACTGTGAGTGAGTTTATAAATAAAGATATCTGAAGGAGAAATTCATACTATCGTGAACGATCATAAAGGCAATAAGACAGTTGTAAGAGTTGCGCAAACTTTCCATCACTACAAATGCTTGACAAATTTTTACTGCAATCACAGTTTTAAGTTTAAACGCTCACAAACTTTATATTTCAAACAATCGTCAACTTTCGCCAGCGTCCGTTTCTCTGTAAGAAAGGAAGACAGTGAAGTCGGGTGTTCGAACACTGAAGATGTTGTTAATAATAATAATAATAATAATAATAATAAAAGAGTTGTTGTTGTTGTTGCTGTTGTTTAGCCGATCAGCCCACCCTGATCGAGCAAGCCGGCGGCACGCAGGTAACCGATCGCCATCTCCGGAGTGGACCAGAGGTTCAGCGCACTAGTGATGTTGTGTTGGTGTTCGTTGTTGTGCTAGAGCAGTACAGTCTGTCATAATGTGTTCAATTGTTTGTGGTGTGTCCTGGCACAGGTGGCAGGTGTCGTCTATGGAGTTGTCTAGTCTGTATTTATATGTCTGTAAGTTGGGGTGATGTCCACATCGGAATCGTGCTAAGTTAACTCGATCCGATCTGCTCAGGCTGATCTCTGACCTGTTAATGGGTGGCGGCTTCGCACCTAGGACCGCATTCGGACCGAGTCGTGTCAGTGCTTTGTGAGTTAAGTGTGTGTGTGTGTATGTGTTTTCTGTACTGTGTGATGTCTGTGGGGCGTGGTATGGAATGGAGTATTTGGTTATAATGTCTCTCTGGTGTTACCTTAATGGTGCGAGGTGTCGGTGCATGATTGTACATGTAGTGGCAAGGGTGTTGTGGGCTAGTTGTCGCTGCTGCCATGAATTGTGTTCCCCTCATGTCTAGATGTTCCCTAACTTGCAGTATTTTTGTTTCTGTGTGCAGGTTTTCTATTGGTGTTGTTTGAGTGCATCCTATAATGATACGAAGTGCGTTGTTTTGTATTGTCTGTAAGGTGTTTATGTGTGTGTTTGAGATAATGGGTGCCCAGCATGGGCTAGCATAGTCCATAACTGAGCGAATATATTGTTTATATATGAGTGATGTTGTTTCCTGCTGGTGTCCAAAGTTTGTGCCTGTTAGTACCCTAAGCGTGTTAAGTCTTGACGTACATTTGTTTTTAATGTCCTGAATGTGGTTCGCAAAAGATAATGATGTGTTGTATGTGACCCCAAGTATTTTGGTCCTGTGAGTGTGTGGAATGTTGGTGTTGTTTAGAGTAATCTGTGGAGTTATCTGGTGTTCTTTTATGTTGCTTGTTAGCAAGGTGATGGTTGATTTTGTGGGCGCTACTTTGAGTCTATTGTGTGTGAGCCAGTCTTGTATACTGTTTATGTATGATATGTTTGTAGGTTATTTGTAGCGGTGTCGATGTTGTTGTGGGTGGACGTTAGAGTGATGTCATCTGCATATGATGATAAGGTAAGCTTGTTATCTATGGGTGTTGGAATATCATGCATGTATAGGTTGAAGAGTGTTGGTGAGAGAACAGAGCCTTGAGGGACCCCGTTCGGAAAAAGCTTGTTTTTGGATGACTTGCCATTAAATGTGACATGTGAGTATCTTCCTGAAAGATAGGTGCTCAGCCATCTTTTAGTGTTATTGTGCATGTTTGTGTTGGGTATTTTGTTTATGAGAGGGAAACGTGGGATAGCATCAAATGCTTTACTAATGTCTATTGTTGCTAATAGTGTACGTTGAGCTGGTGGTCGTCTGGAGTTAATGCCATCCATGATGTGCTGCGTGAGGTTAGTGAGTAATGTCGTGGTTGAGTGGTGAGGTCTGAATCCATGTTGAGTAGGCGATAGTGGTATGTGTAGGTTGGTGATTTGTAAGATTAGTCTTTCTGTTACTTTGGAAGGTGTGCATAGTAAAGTAATGGGTCTATAGGAAGCTGGTTCTGTTGGATTTTTGTTTGGTTTGAGTAGTGTAATAATTTGACCTTGTTTCCATATGTCAGGAATAATACAGTGTTGGTATGAATATGTGCTGATATTTGTGAGAGCTAGTATTCCCTGTGGGCCCAAGTGTTTAAGGTATATGTTAGATATGTTGTCTGGTCCAGTAGCCTTCGAATTCTTAATGTTTTTGATGATCTTGGTGGTCTGGTCTGTATTGAAGGGTGTAATGGTCGTGTCGAGTCTGTAGGTTTTCTTGTGCCTGGCTGTTTGTCTGTCTGCGTGTTTCTGGTTGTTGTCTCTGTTTAAGTGACTTATCTTTGCGTAGTGATTAACTAGAAATGTTAGCTTGTTGTGTATATGTTGGGATATTATTTTGGCTGCGACAGATAGCCGCGTGTGAGGTGTGAATGCCGCTGTTAGAATGGGTAATGCTGTTTATAGTCTTGTATAGCCTGGATTATCTGTGGAGTGGTTTCGTGTTGTTATGAATTCCCTAAATGTTTCTGTTTGTTTTTCTTTGAGTTTGTTGTTTATTTCTGTGTTGAGCTGTTGTATCTGCTGTTTTATGTTTTCTGTGTGTTGTGTTTGAGGTTGTTACATTGCCTTATGAGGTGGGCGATTTAGCTAGTGTAATTTGGGCTGCATTTCCTAATGTTGCCCTCGGGTATGTATTTGTTTACATTATTGATGATCTAATTAAATGTTTTGAGTGTTGTATGACGTTTATGATGGGTGTGCTGTTTAATGTGGTGAATTGTTCCTCAATCTGTATTTTGAACTGTTCCCAATCAGTTTTCTTGTAATTTCTGTAAGTGTGTCTAAGGCTGTTGGGGCAGAGTGTAGAACGTATTGTAATGATGATGGGGGCAGGTGGTCTGATGACAGTTGTTTTTCTGTTCTCCAGTGTGGATGTGTTGCTAGTGAGGGGGAACAGAACGTTATGTTTGGGGAGGAGTTTGAGTATCCTGCTTGATGTGGTATGTGTGTATGTTCTTCTGTATTGTTAAGAGTTAAAGCAATGGGCGGCGTTAGTTGGCCTGAGCACTGTGCCAATGATATAAAATGTAATAATATTAAAACAAACTTTAAAATTACAATTTATTCAATGAGACAAAAACTTTTTATTGTTAAAAATAAATAAAGAATAATGGAATTTTTGCAATATTACAATAATTTTAAATAAAATGTACAATTATTAATTGCAATATTAATATTTTTTATTTAATTTGACCCTTAAATTTTAGTCTTTAATTAAAGGGTTCTCATATTATTCGTAGGTACGAATAATATATGAATATCATGAGTAAAATGTTGGGTTGTACTAATTATTTTGTAATACTGTATACAAACGAACTCGTAGTTGAATATGAGAAATTATGAATTATGTAACAAAGTACGGATTAAATCTTAAAAGTCATTATTAGATAAATACAGTTAGTTAAATGTACGAGAAATGAGAGAAGTAATACGGTATGTATATTTATGTAATCCTAAATATTTGTCAATATGCCTTTATTAATTAAATGAGATTTCAACTTGTTTTTAAAAGCATTGACAATACAAATACTTTTAATCAATACTTAAATCATTCCATATTTCAATCCAACGAAAATAGACGAATTTTGGTATGAAGTCATTTTGAATTGAGGAATAACGTGTTTTGAACTACTCTTAGTTTGGTATTTCTTGATGTTACAAAATATCTATTTATCCACTGTTAAGTTAATAAAATAAATTTGCAAATAAAAATAAAATGTGCCAAGTTGATTACATCTTTGAGCTTTAATAATTTAAGTATTAACTAAGCGGCAGTTTGAAATATTTCGTACGTCTGACACGAATGAAATCTGTAACATATTTTGTATTTAACGTTTTTAGCGTGTATTATTCTTTTCCGTTTTTATAGCTGCTAAAATAATTTGAGACGCTTACAAAGACTGCCCATATCTTGTCAGACCACGCTTGTATAAAACTTCATACACTTTAAGTCAGGAAAATTCCAATGGATCGTTAAATTTACAAAATAATGCAACCATCAAAATACTGAGCTTCACATCCAGGCCAATGAGGTCAAATTTGTGAAGTTGCATTTAAAACCTAAATGACTCGTGGGTTTAGTATAAAATTATTTACATGTTATAATGCGAACGTGAACCAACTACATATTGGTACGCTTTTATGTATATACACAGCCTATTATTAGGTGTTAGGCCTATCGAAATAAATGTTTTTGTTTTTCTTTTCGTCGTGAATTTGTATCAATATTGTGAAATAAGATGTGTGAATGTTCATGTTGACGATGAGCAAAACTTAAATGAAAAGTATAGAGGAAAAAAAATGATATAAAATGGTTTTGGATGTTTCATTATTCCGCAAAATTCTGTACTGAGATTCACTTCTTTTATGAAAGTGAGGTATCTGCTGCGTTCGTAAGGGAGATATTGAGAGTCATCAGATTTGAACTGAACCTTCGATGGGATGTTCAGCGGACAGAATCTCTTTTACCTGAAAAAAATTAACAAGGTCACCATTCGTAATCTTAATAATATCAGTTAACACTTATGTTTACTTTTAGGAGACTTATTTTCCTACCATGACAAACCTTAATAAAAATAATAAACGATACTTTAATGTTAAAATTATTCCAAGGCTAATGAAGCTTACCGATTCTACACCTTTAAACGCTCTCATAAAGTTCAATCCTGCGAGTTTTTTCAGATCTTCCTCGCTCCAGTTCGGGTCCAATAAAAGTTCGGCAAACAAATTAGGATATTTACTAACGTTTTCCAGCCCTTCGGGAACACTGCCAAAGTATATAATAATAATAATAATAATAATAATAATAATAAAATAATAATAGAAAGTCGATATCAGCCTGTCTTTGTAAAGGATTTACATTTAATTTCCAATATTCTGAATAGTTTTTTATTTTCAATACTGAGTTTCTTAATAATAACTCCAGGTAAGAATTTGCAGTATGCTAAGAATATTGTCTTCATTTTTTCTTCTGCTGACGCGTTTCATTCATATACTTTGAACATCTTCAGAGCTTTATACATAATTTTAAAGTAAAATGGGTTATATATATATTTCTTGATTGTAAATTTGATACAATTTCAAATTAATTTAAGAATATTCGAAAGTTCATTAAATTTTATATTAATTTTCGGTTTTTTCATTTTAATGTAAAAGGCTTCGGCAATTTTTAGTTTTTGTACGTTATGTGATGAGTAGAAGATTTGAAAGGTTTGTGAGATATTTTCTAACTTTAATATTTTATGATCTACTCTGTAATGTTCGTTAATTTTACTTGGACGATATTTATGTTGGTATGCTCTCTCTTTAATGTGGTTTGTGGTGTAACCAATGTAAGTCGACGTACAGTCAACTACAGGACACGTAAATTCGTACACCACATGATGTTGCTTATCAGGGTTTTTGTTACGTGTCGAAAAATGGCTTGATAACTTTTTGTTTTTATAGTATATGTTAACATTGATAGTTTCTCTTTATCCATTGGTTTTATGTGCCTCTTTAATAGACATTTTTCTTCATGTCTTGTTGGGTTTCTTGTTTCGAAGTAAAATTTTATACCCGTATTTTTAATTTTATTTTCATCCTCCTCCTTATTTTTGTTATATAAATTTGTTAGAGTTCGGTTTATCATATTATCGATTAAAAATAGCGGAAAATCACTGTTTATTAGATTTTGCTTGATTCTCTCAATTTCGTGATTAAATAGTTGCCAACTTGAGCATATATTGAAAGCTCTGTGCACGAGTGTTTTAATTATTGATAGTTTATATTTTTCTGGTGAGTATGAATTATAATTTAAATACCTTCCTTTGTCTGTTGGTTTAACGTGTACACCAGTCGTTAAACATCCATTTTGACCAATGAATATATTAATGTCGAGAAAAGAGAATGTATTATTCAAGGAAGGTTCAAATGTGAATTTTAATTTACTTAGTTCATAAAGTCTTCGAATAAATAATAATATCGAAATCATAATAAAAAAATCTGATAAAGGTAATAGTACTGTTATATTGAACAAGAATGAATATAATAATAAATTAAGAGATATTGTCAGCAATAATAGTAAATTTTTGAAATGTAATATTAACACAACACTTAAAACAAAAAATGAAATAAATAAAATTGCTAATTCAATAAATGACGTAAACATCTCCAAATTACTAAAACGATCAAGAAGTTATAATGATGGTCATCTTTATGGACTACCTAAGATTCATAAAAACTCTACTAATCCACCATTACGTCCTGTCATCTCAATGAGCGGAACTGTCACACATGATATCGCTCAGTTTTCAAACAAGATAATAAGACCGTATCATAAAATTTTTTTTATTGTAAATTCTACAACCGAAACGCTAGCTAAATTATCTAACCTAAAAATAGCCAACGCTGAACAACTTGTTTCTCTTGACGTGGAATCACTTTTTACAAATGTACCAGTCATGGAAACCATAGAAATAATTTTGGACAATGTTTACAATAATCAAAATTTAATTGCACCAAACTTTAAAAAAAAAAAAAAAATGAAACCCTACATACAGGGAGATGGTGTTGCTGTGGGCACACCATTAGGACCTACCTTCGCAGACACCAGCAGGAAACAACATCACTCATATACAAACAATATATTCGCTCAGTTATGGACTATGCTAGCCCATGCTGGGCACCCATTATCTCAAACACACACATAAACACCTTACAGACAATACAAAACAACGCACTTCGTATCATTATAGGATGCATTCAAACAACACCAATAGAACACAGAAACAAAAATACTGCAAGTTAGGGAACATTTAGACATGAGGGGAACAAATTCATGGCAGCAGCGACAACTAACCAACAACACCCTTGACACTACATGTACAATCATGCACCAACACCTCGCACCATTAAGGTAACACCAGAGAGACATTATAACCAAATACTCCATTCCATACCACGCCCCACAGACATCACACAATACAGAAAACACATACACACACACTTAACCCACAAAGCACTGACACGACTCGGTCCGAATGCGGTCCTAGGTGCGAAGCCGCCACCCATTAACAGGTCAGAGATCAGCCTGAGCAGATTGGATCGAGTTAACTTAGCACGATTCCGATGTGGACATCACCCCAACTTACAGACATATAAATACAGACTAGAGAACTCCATAGACGACACCTGCCACCTGTGCCAGGACACACCACAAACAATTGAACACATTATGACAGACTGTACCGCTCTAGCACAACAACGAACACAACACAACATCACTAGTGCGCTGAACCTCTGGTCCACTCCGGAGAGGGCGATCGGTTACCTGCGTGCCGCCGGCTTGCTCGATCAGGGTGGGCTGGTCGGCTAAACAACAACAACAACCTTCGCAGACTTTTATATGTCAAACTTAGAAAATAAAATAATGAAAGAAAACAACTTCTACAACCCAAAACTGTATATGAGATATGTCGACGATACCTTGATACTATTTAAAAACAATAACCACATTCCTTTATTTATTCGAAGACTTCATGAACTAAGTAATTAAAATTCACATTTGAACCTTCCTTGAATAATACACTCTCTTTTCTCGACATCAACATATTCATTGGTCAAAATGGATGTTTAACGACTGGTGTACACGTTAAACCAACAGACAAAGGAACGTATTTAAATTATAATTCATATTCACCAGAAAAATATAAACTATCAATAACACTAGGCAACAAATTTCAACTTTTTTTTTGTTACAGACACGTGAACTACTGATTCCTACTAAAGCGCTGATGCTGATTTCAGATCTGATATCAAAATTTCTCTATCACGTCCAGATTTTGTGTAACCGAAAACCCCTATTTTTCATTTTTTTTCTCACCCGCTTCTATTACGAAAGTCGTCTAAGCTACTTTTCCGTGCCACGTTTTATGTTAAGCATACTTAAATAATTAGTGAACAGGGATGTCTTTCCTCCTTTATTCTGGCTTAAGACAGACAGCGGAATTCCGCTGGCGGAGTTACCCCTGCGCCCAACCATCCACCCAAAGCGCATTAGTATTTTGTTGTTACTACTGAAAGGCAAATTCCTGTTCTAAGTGAAACTTTGGTGTGTCCTCTTCCTTTGTCGCTTGTAGGATGACGAGCTCTCCTTCTGCAGGAACCAACAATAATCTCCCATCATATTTGGGTTGAAATTACCTTGGTATCTGTTTTCCATAACTGAGATCTGTTGGTGGAAGCGCTCACCATGCTCGTCACTTACAGCCCCAAGGTTGGCCGGGAAGAAGTCAAGATGAGAATGTAAAAAATGAATTTTCAAAGACATTCTGCATCCCATTATTTCATAAGATTTAAGCATGTTTTCTACGAGTTTACGGTGGTTTTCAGCTTTGTGGTTTCCAAGAAAATTTTTGACAACTTCAACGAAAGATGTCCATGCTCCTAGTTCATTCTCATTTAGGTTAGATGGAAACGATGAGTCGTGGATGACACTGCGGATCTGTGGTCCAGTGAAAACTCCAGCTTCTAGCTTAGCATCTGTCAATATTCCTTTGAATTTATCCTTTAAATATTGGAAACCACTACCTTGATGATCCAACCCTTCACGAATTTTTCATAAGGCCAAGTTTAATGTGAAGTGGTGGAAGATGTACTTTCTGAGGGTTAATAAGTGCTGGGTGTTTCACATTGTATTTACCAACAACATGTTCAGTTCTAGATGGCCAATCATGTTTTTTGTAGGGTTCTTGTCATCTCTGCTGTTCCATAGACACAAAAAGCACATATGCTTTGTGTAGCCCAACTGTAACCCAAGAAGTAATGATACAACTTTAAGGTCGCCACAAATATTCCATGTGTGGTCCTTATATTTGATGAGTCTTAGCAGCAGTTTCATCGATTCATAAGTCTCATTAAGGCCAGTGGCATGTGCTACAGGTATTGAAGGTTTTTCATTGCCGTTGTGCAGTAATACAGCTTTAAGGCTAGCTTTACTAGAGTCAATGAACACTGAACAGTCTCCATTCTTTTGGATCATAGCGACAGCCAATCCCTTGCATCAGACCACTGATATCGTGGCAGAAACAAACGTTTTCTTCCTGTAAGTAAAATGATGAAACTGCAAATGGCGATGGCGGAAATGGGAAACTTTGGTGTTTGGTTGGAGAAGATTAAATTCTTGAAGTCTTGAACCAAGCAACTCTGCCTTTTCTTTTGGTAATTCCAAATCGCGCACTAAGTCATTTAACTCCTCTTGACTTAACAAATGTGGGAAATATTTACATTTGGAAATATATGCCATCTTTCCCTGTTTCTATATCACTAGCAGAATCTTCAGATGAACTGCTGTCTGTTATCGTTGCTGGTGGAACTGGTGGTGGATTTGTTTCATCATGTGGTACTGGTTCATTGCTGATTCGCAGTTTGGGTACGTGATCTTTGATTTGTTTTTCTTTGTGAAACCAGCAATCTTTGTCAAACAAAAATAACAATCATTGAAGTGATTTTTCGGCTCACGCCAAACCATGGGGCTGAGAACGGCATAGCTTTTCTTTACCATTCATCCAAGCTATTAACATTGCATTGCACTGTGCACAGCAAATATGTGGTGCCCAGTCCCTCTGTTGGTCTCCTAACTTACAGTCAAAATAACACTTGTAGGCAAGTTTAATCTTTGTTGTTATGTTTCTACGTTGTGGCTTAGGTGTATATTGTCACACACACAAAGCAGAAGTTGTCTGGGTGATTTACACAAGCACGTCTATTTGATGCCATTTTGAATTACCATACAATATCTGAAAAAACGTAGAAAGTAATTATTACGATGTGCAAAATAAAAAGAAATACACACCGTAGTACAAAACAAATGCTATAAAAACACACAAGTCACCACAACCTGTCACTTGCTCATCAGCAGAGAGCTTCAACAACCGTTCTGCTTGACTGTCACGTAGCGACTCGGGATAAATTTTATTTATCAAAATTGTTCGAATTTGTATACAGTTGGCAAAAAAAATTGCTTTAACCTTGAAAAGCAAGTTTCATATTACTGGCATTAAGCCGATTAAAACCAAAATCTGGACGTGGTAGAAAATTTTACTAAAAGTGATTTGCATTTTACACAAATCTAGACGTGATAGAAAAAATCTAATTATAGATTTGAAATCAGCATACCGAAATTAGCTAGGAGCACCTATTTGGTCTTCTGTAACAAAATCTTTGTTGCCTAGTGTAATTAATTAAAACACTCGTGCACAGAGCTTTCAATATATGCCATTTTTCGACACGTAAAACAAAAACCCTGATAAGCAACATTATGTGGTGTACGAATTTACGTGTCCTGTAGTTGACTGTACGTCGACTTACATTGGTTACACCACAAACCACATTAAAGAGAGAGCATACCAACATAAATAGGAGATCCGACAAAACCCCCACACGAAAAAAAACCCACTGACAAAACCCCCGCGACAAAACACCCAGCGACAAAACCAGGGTCCCCAGCCTTCGTTAGGTAGCCTTATAATCGTTTTTCTTTTTCTTTTTCCTTGTGGGTTTGCAGCATATATACTGTATATATATATATATATATATATATATATATATATATATATATTGACGATTGGTTAGGTTAAGTCGTAATATTTTCGTTCCATCCATCAACCAAATATCGGACTTACCTAAATGTTGCATACATTCTTCTGTAGCAAACACAATGACTCGATTCCTGGCTTCAATGCCACTATCGTGAATAAGAAAAGGCTTAGTATTTTCTCTACCAGTCATAGCCCAATCACCTGAGATTTGTAAATCATTTAAAGATACTGGATCCTTAGGTCGTCCTTCCTGACGCTTTCTTTGAACATTTCTTTTTACTGTACTTAATTTTCCCATAGCAAGTCTTCCTTCTTGAGTCATGCTTTCCAATGAATCCGCGACAACGCGACTAGTATTTCCTTTGTTTGATTTGGCCTGTTGATAGAGGGATGCACGCACTTTCGCTGCCTCTATTGATCCTTCATCTCTCTCATGATTATGCTCTATACTTGAAATTATATCGGTTATTTCTAAATTAGTTGTCATTTTACCGTTACATCCAAACGCTGCTCTTCTAGCACACTCCCACCTCTTTGTATTAGAACTAGTGGATTTTTTAGTATACATATAGCCATTATAACACAGCTTTTCGCCACCTTTATTATTCCGAATAACTTCCATGATGGGTAAAAACGGAAAGAAAAATATTTGCGGTGAAAATTTGAGAGATACTGCTGCAGTGAAGCTTATTCAGAAACTGAAACTGGAATTTCTCAAAACCTATAACCTAGACTCTGTCACCTTGACCTTGAATTTAAACGCACATTATATATTTATTTTTGTGAGTGGGGGTTTTGTCGCATTACCCTATTTCGGGGGTTTTGTCGGTGGGTTTTGGTCGCTAGGGGTTTTGTCGCCGGGGGTTTTGTCGGTGTTTTTTTTTCTTGTGAGGTTTTTGTCGTACATTCACATAAATATCGTCCAAGTAAAATTAACGAACATTACAGAGTAGATCATAAAATATTAAATTTAAAAAATATCTCACAAACCTTTCAAATCTTCTACTCATCACATAACGTACCACTAAAAATTGCCGAAGCCTTTTACATTAAAATGAAAAAACCGAAAATTAATATAAAATTTAATGAATTTCGAATATTCTTAAATTAATTTGAAATTGTATCAAATTTACAATCAAGAAATATATATATAACCCATTTTACTTTAAAATTATATATAAAGCTCTGAAGATGTTCAAAGTATATGAACAAAACGCGTGAGCAGAAGAAAAAATGAAGACAGTATTGTTAGCATACTGCAAATTCTTATCTAGAATTATTATTAAGAAACTCAGTACTGAAAATAAAAAAATATCAGAATATTGGAAATTAAATGTAAATCCTTTATAAATAATAATAATAATAATAATAATAATAATAATATTTTGGTGTTGTTTAACTTCCTTCGTAACGGTAAAGCCGCAATGGTCATGTGATGGAAAAGACCTACAGCTTTACGTGAGGTACGAACCATCTACGGGTCACTACATCACCTGAACGCCAAGGACTGTCACTGAACACACCAAAGACGTTACTGAATAGATCAAAGTAGCTTAATCTCGCTGATCCTACGGGAAGCAATGTCGCGACGTGGCTCTCAAGTGGTGTAAAATTCTAGGTCGACCCATAGTTCAGTCGGTAACACCGTTTCCTCTTAAGAAGTGAAGACACAGGTCGGGGTCGGTGGTGCTGGTAATAATAATCCAGTAGTTAAGGCAGTGGGCCGAATTAGTTGACCTGAGCTCTGCGCTCGTTTCTGACCTTCCTCACTGATGTTTAAAGAACTTTTAAATTTTTGTACTTCATAATAGGAAATTAAACTCGACAAAATGATTTTTCACTCTGAGGCACGATTTCACATCATTGTTTTGTAATTAACTTTGATTTGAGTTAACACTTTTTTATATATATACTCACATGTTGATTCCATCAAAACCACTGCCAAGTCCAACATGATCTATTCCCGAAACATTTCTGATGTGATTTAGATGATCTGTAATAGAATTATTGAAATCCTTTATAACTTATTTTTAATAATTCTTTTCGTAAAGAAAATATCAAAACATTACCATCTTTAATTATAAAAAATAGGGCTAAAACGTAGTTTTGCGGCCACCAGATTTTTTGGCAAAGTCGAAATCCACTCCCGTTTCAATACGTGATACCAGTCAAGGTAAATCTCATGGAGTACGCGAGTAGTATAGAATAAGGTATAATTGCGCCCATCCATATCCGCTTACACGCACTTTCACCTTTACTTCTCACCGGTTACCATATGTTATCACATGTATGGTAAGCAAAGCACGTCTGTCGTTAATTTGTATTCCTCTTAAGGCGCATATATGAAAAACAATTACGTACTCCACCCGTGAAATTATATAATTCGCCCATGAAAATTCCCGATGAATCCACTTGTTACAGCTTCGGCTCGTCATCCAATTGCTCTAATTACAGATCTTGTGAAATTTATTGAACTTTCTCAGATGTATCTTATTTATTCTATACACGATTGTGCAAATTATCTTTTGATGTTTCTTCACGCCCTTTACGTGATCGAATTTCCCGTTACGTAGGCGCTTATACCATATATAAGACGAACTTTGAGCGAGTGGCTTCAGACTTCTCCAGGCCGGAATGCGGAGAGTCTCCATGGTTTGGCACTATAAGTGGACCTGTTCTTAGGATCATTGGTTGGATTTGATTCAGATTTATTGTATTAATCTAAAGCGTTGTATACTAACAATTAGTCTAACATACTTTAATGAAACTTCATAATTTTATTTGCTTGGCATAATATTATATAATAGAACAGGGTACTTACGTATTATCGGGACTACCAAACTGTTTATTGTGTATTTTTGCTCTCGTCATTTTCGTTTAAACTAACGAAAATATCACAACTTAACCTAACCAATCATCAAGGGCGTACAGTTGACCTAACCGGGCATTCAGTTGACCTAACCGGGCACTCAGTCGACCTAACTGGGTATTCAGTTGACCTAACTGGGCATTCAATTAATGAAACGGAAAATGTCCGGTTAGGTCAACTGAATGCCCGGTTAGATCAACTAAATGCCCGGTTAGGTTAATTGAATGCCCGGTTAGGTCAACTGTACGCCCTTGATTGGTTAGGTTAAGTTGTGATATTTTCGTATAAACAGTTTGGTAGTCCCGATAATACGTAGGTATCTAAAACCGTAATTGTCAATCGTATTTTTCCCAAAGCGCAGTTATAGAAATTCAGATCAATTTGACAGACTTTATACCGCACTTCGAAAATACTAGAATACATTCGGTCTTATTATATATTTGCCTGTGAATGCAGAGAACTATATAATACGAAGTTAACTGGTAGTACAATAATGGTTAGCAATTCCCTACGTCATCAACTTTTCGTCACTCAGGAATTATGGGCGTGGCTTTCGACTGCCAAAAAACACGTGGACGCAAAAACTACATATTTACCAAAATTAGGAAAGTATTTCATAAAAATGAAGTAAAATTTGGGAGCAAGTGTAGTTTACGTCCCCCTGACGCAAAAGGGGACACAAACTACACTAGGTCAAAGTTGGGGAACGTAAACTACACTAGGATCGGTGCTACTATAGCGTGATTCCTACCTCGATTCGGCGGTCTACCTTTTAATTATAGCTTCTTACCTTGTTTACTAATTGCTTGTTTACATTCCAATGTCCATCGCCCTTGACGATTGGTTAGGTTTAGTCATGATATTTTCGTTAGTTTTAACGAAAATATCGTGACTAAACCTAACCAATCGTAGGTAGACCACATACTATAGTAGCACCGAAACTATTTTTTAAATAAATAAAATTGAATAATAAATAGCATTTTATATTTATTATATTTTCATTTATACCTTGGATAGGAATCACACTCTACAGTACTGTAGTTTCGAACCAAAACGGGTAGGAATCACCCTATAGTATCGAAGTCACCGGTAGGAATCACGCTATAGTAGCACCCTAGGATCTTTAGGAGACATTTTTTAAATGAATCCATCAAATAAAACGTTAAAACTAACGAAAATATTACGGCGCACCTAAAGCAAAAGCACCCCCTGTATAATTTCTTTATTTATAGTCAGATTTTTATGAAATTCTCAATATAGAGGTTTTCAAGGCGAACATCGGAATAACATTGAAGGCCCAGTTAGTATTTGAAAACCTCTATATTGAAAATTTTGTAAAAATCTAACCATAAATAAATAAATTACACTGGGGGTGCTTTTGCTTTAGGTGCGCCAATATTATGACTTAACCTAACCAATCGTCAATTTATATATATATATATATATATATATATATACACACACTGACGATTGGTTAGGTTAAGTAGTAATATTTTCGTTAGTTTTAACGTTTTATTTGATTAGGTATACGCGGACAAAGTTGGGGAACGCAAATTGCATGAGGATAATGTAAGGGAACGTAAACTACACTAGGCACCACAGGGGGACGTAAACTACACTTGTTCCAAAATTTGTGATAAATATTTTTAAAATAGTTACCAATGACATCGTAAAGTGATGCGTTTTGTGAACAAGTTAAGAGCATGGGAGAGAAAGCCATCATGACAATTCCTCCATTTTCTTTCTGAAATTAAATTGAAATTTTAGTGATTTTCAACCGAATCTTTTTATACATATTTTAATGCTGTCACGAAGGGAGAAGTGACGTCTTATGTATCAGAAGTGACGTCTTATCGTATTCCCTAAAACACAACATGCAACAAAAGTTATAAATCACTTTTATGGAGAATTTTCAATTATTGATGATTAGATGAGAAACAAGAATTGCAACGTGGATTTTCTTTCGCATAAAGATAGACTGGATTTTAAATCCATATTGGCTTCGCAGTAAGGTGAGTATTACGAGCGGTAACAGATCACGTAATTGGTCTTTTCTGTTGAACTTCGCGGGTGTTTGATTGGAGATTGCACTCAGGCCACAAAGGCAACGTTCCATTCCCACTGCAACCATGGTTGAGGTTGGGCCGGTCATCTACTCCGTGATTGTTTGGGCTTAGGTGTTGGGTTCTCGGGAGTTCATACTCATCACCCTTCGTATGGCTAAATAGGCGATCCAGATACTAATTTTTTTCAACTTTTTAATGTTTAACTCGCTTTTTAGACCTCAAATTTGCGGCCGAAGAAGATTCGCAACCTTTTATCCCACATCTATTTTTACTCTTACATTTTTCCACTTTTCATAAAATTGGATTACTCTTGATTTTTAAGATAAAATTTATTTAGTTTATCGTAGAAAGCAACGACTTCAAAGATTAAATTTGCCAACGACTTTCCGTTACCATGGAAACCAGTGAATGTGTTTTGAAGGAATCCATTTACCCATTTATTTGGAAATGTATTAATTATAGGAAGCTGAAAGTTATTGGTTTTGAGTTAAAAAGTATTGGCCGACTAAGATTATGATAACATCTATAATGATATACAGTGTTTCCTTAATAATAATAATAACAATAATAATAATAATAATATATTGGAGCAATCCAAGAATAAACACCCCAAAGTCCCCAATCCAAGAAAAAGCACCCCAGTTAGACCCCAATCCAAGAAACAGCACCCCAGTTCGACCTCAATCCAAATTAAAGGATTTTAACATATAAAATTTAAAATTTTTTTTTTTAATGTTTACGAAAGATATTGCAATAAAAAAAAATTAGAACAACATAATTAAAATGAAAATATTGAAATAAGGTTAATTGAATGCCAGGTTAGGTCAACTGTACGCCCTTGACGAGTCGTCAGGTTAAGTCGTGATATTTTCGTTAAAACTAACGAAAATATCACGACTTAACCTAACCAATCGTCAGGGGTGCATAATTAACCTAATCGGGCATTCAATTAGCCATTTTAGAGCAATTAACTCCATTTTAACTCCATTTTAGAGCAATCCAAGAATAAGCACTCTCGTTCGATCCCAATCCAAGAAAAAACACCCTAAATTGATTTGAGGTGCTTACTCTTGGATTGCTCCAATATTTTTAATAATACGTTTTCAGATAAATGGTTTCCTTTATAACGCCTATACTGATTTCCATAGTAAGTATAGGCATAATTGTGAACTTAAATGTTTGAAATTGCTGCTTTTCTTTCGTTCATGGACTTTCATGCCGTAAGGAGGAAAGGACTTACTCAACTATATATATACAGTATATATATAGTGCTTTACATATATAGATAGATAGATAAATAAATAAATAGATAGATAGACAGATAGTGCTTTGACGTCAGGCTATCATTATTGTGAACGGCTTATGTTTCATTCGCCCTGAATAATCTCGTAAGCGGAGTCATTACTACTTTACTCTCGTTATTGGAAGATTCGTGATTGGACTTTATCGCTTATTAATGATTATTATTTAACAAAGTAAATTGTTACTATTTACTTACTTTCGAGCGTTAATGATAGGTAGGATGGAGCCTTGTTTTGACAAGTTTAATCAGTTATATAGTAAGCCTATTACATACAGTTCAGTCTATTTTCACTTGAACATGATTTCAGTTAGCAGGCAGACAAAATGAGGTAAAAGAAGGGGAACTAACTTGTAGGTTATCTTCCCCCCACCAATTTTGACACAATATTTTCGTTAAAACTAACGAAAATATCACGACATAACTAACCAATTATATTATCAAGGACGTACAGTTGATCTATTATTAATTATAACATTGTTTGTTTCTGGAATAGTATTGTTATAATGTTATAATGTTATAATGTTTCAGACCAACAAAGACCCTAGGATCCACTCATGGCTGGTCTACCTAACTGTGCTCGTAATTGTGTATGTCCAGTGGCGGATTTAAGGTGCGCGGGGCCCTAGGCCGGTTGGAGTGCGGGGCCCCAAACTACGCAAAGCTAGCTTAATTAACTGAAATGAAGATTTACACCCCCATCCCCCAGTGGTGACCTTACGGGGCCCTCAAATCAATGGGCGAGCGAAGCGTTAAAATAAATTTACTTTTTAAACAATATTCAATTTATTGATAATTAATTAGCCAAATGACCATTTCATAGTTGAACATTACACATTTGTTTTTTTGAAGCTTAACAATAAAAAATAACTATAATAATACACCATTAACAAAAAATAACTATAATAATACACCATTAACTAAAGAGAATACCACTTGACTGACATGTAAATGATGCAATGAGTGGGTTTTGTTTATTGCAGGCAATTTGTACGGTACACTTAACTATTTCTCAGTCAAAAAAGATTTTTTTCTAGCCTTCTTACTTGCAAACTGTTTGATGACATCAGTAAAATCAAGCACCCTTAATTTCTCATGCTCAATGCTCAACAGGGTGAGTGAAGACAAACGGTCCTGCCCCATGGTGTTTCTTAGATAATTCTTGACTAGTTTCATCTTGGAGAATGATCGCTCCCCAGTGCAGTTTGTGACAAACATGCAGAGATAGAGTCGTAATACAATTTCAACATTAGCAAATGTTTCTACCATGTCATGTCTGTGAATTATCTCATACATTTCTAGTTCAGGACTTTTTGCAGCCTTTGCACCACCTGATGAAGGAGCACTTTCAGGTGAATCTCTTGGAATGGATTTCATAAGGTGTGCAAACTGCAAAAGCTCCGACTCCAATCCAGCCTCCAAGTCCTTAGGATATGAAGACACAAGCTTTTCAGCAGATGCTTTAAGCTCAGTGTTCGTTTTGTTTGAGATTTCTGATAAAAACCCAAATTTCTCTCGAAGGTCGCTGTAAGCAGCAATGCGTTGTTATAGGGCAGCACAGAGCTTGTCAATGATGGGCAAGAATGCAGTCACTCTAAACTTGTCTCTCCCTGTCAGCATAACATCCTCCGCGGAGTCTAGTTCATCGTGGTGACGCTTGCACTTCCTAATACGCTGCGTGTCGGCGTAGTATGCATCATTACTCGTCACATCACAGGGATCACACTTAGCCATAGCTTTTGCTTCAAAGTCATCGAACTGGGATCTCAGGTCTTTAGCAAATTGTAAAAGAGACTCTAGCAGTGTGACAGCTGTGTTGAGGGAGAGCCCAGATTTTTGCAGCTGGATACTGCTACTCTGAAACCTTTCCAATACTGTATCCCAAACTTCAAGAAGAATCACTGTTTCAAGTTTTTTCAAACCTTTGAGAAGACCACTTGCTTCAGCTCTTGTTTCAGCTGGCTGATTCTGATCTGAGAATAACTCTTCCAGAACAATGATGTTTTCTTTGTGTGCTCTACTGAGATACGACTTTTACCATTACTTACCACTAAACACACTCAAATGTGCACTCCACAGCGGCCTGAATAGAACTAAACTCCCGCCAGCAAAGAGAGTGATACCATAATTATCACTAATCATTAATCAATTGTATTATTTATAGTGGAATCCAACATTATAATTATATGTGACGGCGCGGGGCCGTAGGCCATGGCCTACTCGGCCCCCCCTAAATCCGCCACTGTGTATGTCCTCCGTGGTGGCGGAGGGGACCTACAATTTTACGTGGGTTCCGAACCACAAGAACATAATAAATTTATGTAACAACTTCCTGTACAATTTGTACATTGGCAACGACCAATTTAGCAAAACTAATTAATTATCGATTTAAAACTAAAGATAGAATCTCTGGATCCAGAGGATCAAGTCATAATAGACTACTATACACAAATATGTTACACTCTATATCTATTTATAAACGACATGCAAATATATCAGATCCAAAGAATCCAGTCAATTTCATTACGGTATCCATCAATACTAGTACCTTGTCACGAAAAATAAGTCACGGTCCATATCGATTGTGGACCAAGTCAAATTTACAACCATATACATTACAATATATACACTTGGGAGGAAAAGTGTAGTTGTGGCTGTAAAGACTGTACAGTAATGTAGAAATGTGTGTGCACCCATCTTGGGTCTCCCATTTAAAGGTGTTTGTGGGGCAAGTGAAGATCATGAGTTTTTCAATACCTCACAGTACTATGGGGGGCACCGCTCAGCAGAGGAATCTCTTTAAATGGGGTGTGTAAGGACAGAGAGTATCCCCTAACCCAAGACGCTGCCTCCCTATATCCCACAACACTTGTGTTGAGTTGTGGGATCTATCCCCACAAAGCCTTAATTTTACGACCTTAAACTATACCCAATCTATCAACATATGCGTCTAATCGATTCTTAAACATGTTTATAGACGTGCTACTAATTACTTCTACCGGCAAACTATTCCACCTATTTACTATTCTATGCGTAAAAAAGTTTTTGGCAACTGCTGTCTCGAACCTTCTACTTGTCAACTTACACCCGTTATTTCTAGTCCTATTATATTGAGATATTTCGAAAAAGCTATCTCTATCTACGTTATCGAACCCATTCATAATTTTGAAAACCTGGATTAGATCACCCCTTAACCTCCTAGTCTCGAGTGTTGTCAATTTTAACTCCTTAAGCCTATCCTCGTACGACTTTGACCTAAGCGACGGAATCATCTTAGTTGCTCGTCTTTGAACTCTTTCGATTTTGTCTACATCTTTGCGCATATGCGGATTCCAAAATTGGATCGCGTACTCCAAATGGGGTCTAACTAATGATTTATAAAGAGGAACTATAATATCGCGCGATTTGTACTCAAAATTTCGAGCTATAAAACCTAACACTTTGTTCGCCTTATTGACCGCTGCTGTACTTTGTTTCGCTACTTTTAAATTACTAGTGACTATAACTCCTAAGTCTTTTTCCTGCTCTACGCTTGTTAAATCTTTCCCTGACATACTATACGCCAAATTACCGTTACGCGAACCTATATGCAAAATTTTGCACTTATCCACGTTAAATCTCATTTGCCATGTGAGTGACAAATCAACGATTTTATTCAGATCTTCCTGAATTTTACCTCTATCTTCGTCATTAATCGCCCTACCACCCAGCTTCGTGTCATCTGCAAACTTTGAAACTGTACTGACTAGGCCGACATCTAAATCGTTAATATATATAAGAAAAAACAAGGGGCCCAATACAGAACCCTGAGGAACGCCACTCGCTACATTAGCCCAACACGACTCCGCTCCATCAACGACCACCCTCTGTTTCCTACCTCGCAACCACTCTTCTAGCCAATTTATTACTACACCCCTGATTCCATGAGCCTTAGTTTTTTCAATGAGTCTTTTGTGCGGTACGGTGTCAAACGCTTTTTGAAAATCTAAATACACTACATCAACCGCCCTTATCCTCTCCTTACTTTGCATGTCTCTAACTCTGTTCTTGCATGTTTGTAGTTTGCATGGTATGACAGTGAGTTAAGACTGTGTTTGCATGGTTTGTAAGCGTTCTTATTTTACTTCTTTTCATCTTTCACCCCTCTCCTATTCTCTCCGACTATTTTCCTGACTTGTCGGCAGTGGCCGGCGGATGATGATGGTGAGACACTTTTCCTCTTTTTCTGAATGAATGTTAACCCACGAATGATAGGTGTTGCTCCTTACTTAACCCCTTATTCTCTTCTCTTCTCTTAACCCCCTACTCTTTCCTTTCTCTCGGGCTAGCCTTAGAGTGGATCTTAGGGTCTTTGTTAGCCTTAGCTTCTGTAGATCTGTAGATCTGTAAACGTCAACCACGCTTTGGAAAAATTCTAAAAGATTAGTTAAGCAAGATTTGTTTCGCCTAAATCCGTGCTGCGTATTTCTAACTAGCTTATGGAATTCTAAGTGTTCGACTGTACGATCCCTAATTATTGATTCCAGTAGCTTACCTACAACAGACGTTAAACTGATTGGCCTATAATTTCCCGCCGCAACTTTATCGCCTTTCTTAAAGATAGGTGTTACGTTTGCTAACTTGAAATTATCTGGTACGCACCCCTCAGAAATAGACGCATTCAAAATCTTTGTTAGCAGCACAACAATGCTATCTTTTAATTCTTTTAGTTGTATGGGATAGCCTATATGGAATCCGGTGATTTACGCGGTTTCATTTTATCAATATAGCGCATTACCACCCCTTCACTAACGACAATATTATCCAAAATATTACCATTATCAAAAGGTATTATGTCTATGACCGTAGGGATATTCGTTACATCTTATATAGTAAAAACTGACGTAAAAAATTCGTTTAGCAAGGTAGCCATTTCCTTGTTTTCAGAAACTAGATCTCCGTTTACATTTTTCAATGGACCCAAGACACTTTTTACTGGATTTCTATTATGACGTATTGAAAGAATCGCTTGGGGTTTTCTTTACCGTCACGAGCTATGGAGATTTCAAATTCGCGCTTGGACTTTTTTATTACACTTTTCGCTTCACGTCTCAGAGATATGTAGTTGTTTCGTAACAACAAATTGTCTTTATCGCACTTATGTTGCCTATAAGCCCTATCTCTACTCTTTATAATGTCTCCTACTCTAGAAGTAAACCACAAGGGCTTGTTGTTTACTTTCGCACGCTTAATTTTGTACGGTACACATTCCTCATTTATAGTCCTAAATACTGTTTCGAACGATTCCCACATTAGTTTTGCGTTGGAGTTCCCCATCACGTTTTCCCAATTGACGTGTGACAATTTATCTCGAAATTTACAAAAGTCTGCGTGCTGGAAGTTAGGAATTTTAGTCGAGTTAGTTGGTTTCGAGTGACTTACTGAGAGGACAAACTCTACCATATTGTGATCGCTATTGCTTAACGGTTCTATTACTTGAAGATCAATAACACTGGTCAACAAAGATTTTTCATCAGAGTAAAATGTGTGGTGGCTGGATAGCATTTTTCATGCTGATTCCAAAACTGCATTCAGATTTTTTCTAGCACGTATAGTTTTCAAGATGAAGGCATATATATAACTACACAGATTTAACCATTTTAAATAGGCAAAATACTAATATTTCAACATTTGATTGTGTTTATTTTATTGTGTTTTTTTAGTTTATTCATCGTATTTATTTCAATTATCTTAATTATACATCTTATGTATTTCAGGTGTGAGCTTTTACGTCTAGCAGCATTGTGATTCAGGCAACAACGCCGTGCTTTGTGTGTCAAAAGATCAGTCCAGTCCAAGAACTTGTTGTGTCAAGTTGGTGTACATTTTTTTTGAATTTTAGTTTGCTCAGGTCAGTCAACATGCCTCGACAATGTAAGAATGACCCCGACAAGTTCTGTTTCGTATGCGGCCAGTTGACAACTAAAACACAGCGATGAAGTATTACAACCGACATTAAGAAAATATACAAGCTATACTTTGGTTGCCATCTAGGTGACCAAGATAAACCATGGGCGCCACATCAAATCTGTTCTGGCTGTTCAAATGGATTACGTGATTGGCTTAACAAAAAGAAAGCTTCAATGCCATTTGCCATACCCATGATATGGAGGGAGCCGAGAGATCATCATGAAGACTGTTATTTTTGTAGTGTGAACTTAATGGGGTTTTCTGCCAAGAACAAACACCAGATTGTATATCCAAACTTGGATTCAGCACGTAGACCAGTAAAACATGATGAAACATTGCCCATTCCAATTCCCCCAAGTGATAGGCTAGATTCTATCATAGATGACATGGAAAGTGATGAAGGTGCAACTGGCGTTTCCGGACCATCTACAGAACCAGAGTACACTTTTGAAGGTAGACATTTAGAGCCTAAAAAGTTAACCCAAGGACAGTTGAATGATCTTGTTAGAGACTTATCGCTGTCTAAAGAGAAATCAGAGCTTCTCGCCAAGACTAAAGGAGAACAATTTACTTGAGAACAATGTTCGTATTAGTTACTACCGAAAGCGGAATTTTGAATTAACAGCATTCTTTTCAGTAGACGGTCCTCTCTGTTATTGCCATGACATCAATGGACTATTTACAGCCATATCTCAGACGTATGTGGCATCTGAGTGGCGCCTCTTTATTGATTCGTCGCAGAGAAGCCTGAAAGCAGTTCTTTTGCATAATGGTAATATAATGCCATCCATCCCCATTGCCCATTCCGTCCATCTAAAAGAGACATATGACAATATGGATATACTACTTAAGGCAATCAAATACGACAGTCATCAATGGAATGTTTGTGGAGATCTAAAAGTTATAGGAATGCTTATGGGTATGCAGTCAGGATTCACAAAATTTTGTTGTTGTTTCCTTTGCCTGTGGGACAGTCGCGCCACTATAGAACATTACACCAAAAGTGACTGGCCACTTAGGTATACATATGTCCCAGGGATAAGCAATGTCCAGTCTGTCCCTTTAGTGGATCCCCAAAAGATCTATCTACCACCTCTTCACATTAAACTTGGTTTAATGAAGAATTTTGTTAAAGCAATGGGTAAAGTCAATTCTGAAGGGTTCCAATACCTTTCAAGGAAATTTCCGAAGGTTACTGCAGCAAAATTGAAGGAAGGAATTTTTGTTGGGCCACAAATAAGGGAGGTTTTGAATGACACTGAATTTGAAAAAGTCCTAAGTCCGCTGGAATTGAAGGCTTGGCTGGCGTTCAAATGGATATGTGAAAACTTTCTTGGAAGCAACAAGTCACCTGCGTATAAGGATGGAGTCAAGAACCTCCTTGATGCCTTCAAAGAAATGGAGTGTCGAATGTCGTTAAAAATTCACTTCCTGCATTCCCACTTAGATTTCTTTCCTGAAAACCTTGGTGCAGTGAGTGACGAGCAAGGAGAGCGCTTCCATCAAGATATTCAGATGATGGAGAAGCGCTACCAAGGATATTGGAATGAAAGCATGATGGCGGACCATTGTTGGATGCTGTATCGTGACAATCCAGGCCAAATTTACAAAAGGAAATCACACTCACAGCGCTTTTAATAAAATAATGTATATATTCTTTATTTATAAGTACATTGAATAAGGTATATGATGTATTTGTTGTTTAGCATTCCTAAGTGTGATCTATACATCCATAAATTTTCTTATAGCAATATCAAAAACTTAAAAATATCAAAACCAGTGTATTTATATAACTATACGTGCTAGAAAAAAAATAAAACCAGATCCGGAATCAGCGCGAAAAATGCATTAAGAAAAGTGTGATCATGTTTGTGATGAGAAAAAAAGTTTCATTTTGTTGGCCAGTGTATTAGCCTATCATCCGTAGTTATTATTAAATCTAAAATACTGTCCAACCTCGTAGGTTCCCCAACCTTTTGAATAAGAAAGCTATCCTCGAGAAAATTAACTAAACGATTACCTTCCGCGTCTCCCTGCACTGTATCGTAATTCGCGTTGGCGCAGTTAAAGTCACCCATAACTAAAGCCTGCTCACTACCGATTATTCTCTTTAGTTCACGATATAACGCTTCGTCCGTGTCAGCTGTTTGATTAGGGGGCCTATATATAACCGCAACAAGAAGTTTGAAGTCGTTTAATTTAAGTTCTGCTATAGTCGCATCTATCGGTTCTGGAATTGAGTGCTTTACTTCTATAACGTTCGCAATATTATCTTTGATATACAACATAACACCGCCTCCTCGCCTACCTATTCTGTTTTTAACAAAAAGTCTATAACCTTTAATTTTATACTCCCCTACAAAGTCACGTGTTTCAGTGCTAAGCCACGATTCGTTTATCGCAATTAAATCATAGTCTTTACAAGCAATTAAAGAAAAAAATTCATTTATTTTATTTCGTAGGCTACGAGCATTTAAGGATAGTACCTTCAAATTGTTTGTAATTACGATACCTTCGCGAGCGCAGGGGAAATTTGTAGAATTTACGCTGGGACCGTTCGAGTTACGGCAGCCTGAAAAGAAGAGACAGTATTATGAAATAGTCTTCCTAAACGCGCAGCTCCTACGTCATTAAGATGAAGTCCATCTTCGAGGAACAGGTCCCTCCTGCCGTAGAAACTGTTCCAAAAATTCGCATAACGCACTCCTTCCTGTTGGCAAAGAGACTTTAGGTTATTATTAATATAGGTCGCCTTGCTGTAGAAATCGTTACGTTGGATAATTCGAGGAAGTATACCTGTTAAGACAATCTTATTAGTTTTCTCCTTTAGTCGCTCTATTAAGTCCCTGTACCTAGCCAGCAGTTCGGTGCTGGTTAAGTGTGCGGTCTACCTACGATTCGGCGGTCTACCTTTTAATTATAGCTTCTTATCTTGTTTACTAATTGTTTGTTTACATCCCATTGTCAATCGCCCTTGACGATTGGTTAGGTTTAGTCATGATAGTTTCGTTAGTTTTAACGAAAATATCATGATTAAACCTAACCAATCGTAGGTAGACCGCACACTTAACCAGCACCAGCAGTTCTTCCGATCTAGAATTTAAAACATTATTAGTACCGACATGAATAACATACGTTGTGTCCTCTGCGGTACCGTCTGTAAAATGGTCAACACTATTAGTATTAGTAGAAACTGAGGCAGGAGGGGTCGTAACTGGAGTCTCAAGGGAATCCAATTTTGCCGTCAGAAGCATCACGCTTTCTTGAAGCCTCACCCTGGCCTCCCTCTCACGGTCTAATTCGTTCCTCAGGACTTCCATCCTTGAGCACCACCTGCAAACTAACTGTTCATTATTATTAGCCATTGTAAACGCGTAAGCGGCAAATTTCCCTTCACAGCGACTGCAAGTACTTGACGTGGGTGACCTGCTTTTAATTAGTTAAAAAATAAAAAAACACAAAACGAGCGTTTGGAAATTAATAAATTACAACGTAGGTCTACCGCGTGCTTATTGTGCCGTCACCTGCGAAAACCCGCAAAATTGTTCTTGAAACGCAGAAACAGGTTCTTGTAACACAATTTTATGCTAAATGAATATATAATTAAGCTACCGACGAAAGAAATGTTAAAGAAAAAGTATTAAATGAAACTTATCTGGTCGCTGTTTACTGACTTAATCCCTTTTTTCCCACGGTAGGTGACCCTTTTGGAGGTCAGGTAGTGTGTGAAGGAAAAATGAACCTTAAGAAACCACATTTCTGATAGATTTGAAAAACAACAAAGGCAAACCAAGGGAATTTCAACCTTATGAAACCTCGTGTAGTAGCAGATTCGGGAACAAACAAGGCAATAGCCTTGGTTTAGTCAAGTAATATAGAATGAATAAATTCAATAAATGAAATATATTCGTTAATGAATGATTAGTAACACGAAGTAATTTAGTTAAGAATGCACCAAACACTTTTTTTTTTTAAAGACACTTGAACGAAAACCACTTATTCACTTGGTATCACTGGACACTCGATAAAACAAGTCTGTCCACAAGGAAAGACTGATCACGATGACGCATAGATATAAAGTATGAAAATATATATTTATTAAAACAAATTTTTTATGTTACTCTGGAAGCCAAAATGCAACTATTGAACCAAGTATGGCTTCAAAGGGATCTTGATCATGTAGTCTGGATCGCCACACGTTTTCACACAAATACAAATCTAGCATTTGGCAGTGTGTGCCGTGTTGCCTTTTGTTTTGCTCCTTTGCGGAGCGCCACATTCATTCTGGCTGAAAAAGCAATAATTAAATTGTGCGAAGGATTGGTTTGAATGCCGAGTTTAACCGGGCATTCAATCTAATAGATCAACTGTACGCCCTTGATAATTGGTTAGATTAAGTCATGATATTTTCGTTAGTTTTAACGAAAATATTCTGTCGAAATTGGTCGGGGGGAGATAACCTACAAGTACCAAAGTAGGTTTACGGCTGCAGATAGACTAGCTAAGTTAGCTAACTAGCTCTCCAAATCCTCAACATAAACCGCATTTGAGTTGGTGAAGTTATATTGTTTTTAATGTTTATAAAAAAATAAGGTGCTGGTTAAGTGTGCGGTCTACCTACGATTCGGCGGTCTACCTTTTAATTATAGCTTCTTATCTTGTTTACTAATTGTTTGTTTACATCCCATTGTCAATCGCCCTTGACGATTGGTTAGGTTTAGTTATGATATTTTCGTTAGTTTTAACGAAAATATCATGATTAAACCTAACCAATCGTAGGTAGACCGCACACTTAACCAGCACAAAAAATAATAAAATTAACAATAACCAATGACAAATGTTGTAGTAAAAAGTAGGGAAACGAACCTTTGGAAATTTCCTATACACATTTCTTTTAGAAAGAAGACCCCCACCCCCTTGACTAAAAAACTATGCTTTTATATCATTTTGGCCCAAACCGTAAGTTATAATTTTTAAGCTATATGAGTACAAATAATTGTATGTATGTTTCTAGGCTACAATTCACAAGCAGGAAAAAACTATTTCCAGTCATTAGGAAACCAATTTGTTGTGGGGACCACCCCCAAAATAAAAAATAAAATGGTCATATTGATTTTATATTTAGGATCCCCCCTTTATGTCATAACAAATCGTCTTTAAATTTGTCAGAATGGAAAGAGCTGATATGACTCGTGTTCCCCCATTAAGGATTATCCTCTACGTTATTCGTCTTTTCAAATTCACGTAGGCAGATGATATATTCTGCTAATCTTGTTTCAGATCGATTCTGGATCGAATATCCTTTTTTCTTTCCAGGAAATCGAGTAAGTGTAATATAGTTTTGTGTAAATGCATAAAAAAATACAAATATCTTACTAGCTTTTCAAGTACGTCATCCGGAACATTACGAGTGATGTTGCAGAGAGCTCTCGCAGAACTGTGAGAGAATATAACTGGTGCGGCTGTCGTATCAAGTACATCATTCATAGTTTTGTCTGCCGCGTGAGATAAGTCAACAATCATGCCAAGCCGATTCATTTCTCCAATCACCAGCTAAAGAAAACAAGTGAGGCAATTATTTAATTTTACCTTCATATTCATCCTCGAATTATTTACTTGCCCACTCGTAACTCTCGTATAAAATTTATGTCTAGCGTAATTCATTGTTATTTTTCAAATACCTTAGGCCTATTTTGGCAGAGTGCTAACAAAAGGTGTAAATATTAGTACATCTGTATTCAGTACGAATGCGTATTCGCCAATGGCGTCTCGCAATCTTAGGGAATAGTGAGGCGCAAATTACAGTGGCACATTTTGATTCGCGAAGAGAGTGAGGCATGAAGAGAGAAGTGTAAAGTTACGTTGCACATCGTCATTGCAATTCGTAATTTTCTATGAATAATAAATAGTAATATTCAGTGATAAAAGTCAAATGCAAAATATTTAAGTTAATTATCAAATTACTTTACTGCAGTAAAGTTAATTTTTCTTTTATAAATTCAAAAATAATATTTCATATTCGCACTGCGACACATTTTAATAATTTACAATAAAGTAACGATTTCCCCTCAAAAACTATTAACTACTAACAAAATTAGATCCACAAAATTTAACAAATTTTCAAATTATTTTCAAATAATTATTTACAGTATGTTGAAAAATTAAATGAATTCAAGGACAATTTCAAATTTAATAGTAACTAATTTAATTTGAAAATTCGCAGTACGAATATGAAATTACTTTACCGCAGTAAAGTAATTTGATAATTAACTTAAATATTTTGCATTTGACTTTTATCACTGAATATTACTCTTTATTATTCATAGAAAATTAGGAATTGCAATGACGATGTGCAACGTAACTTTACACTTCTCTCTTCATGCCTCACTCTCTTCGCGAATCAAAATGTGCCACTGTAATTTGCGCCTCACTATTCCCTAAGATTGCGAGACGCCATTGGCGAATACGCATTCGTACTCAATACAGATGCACTAATATTTACACCTTTTGTTAGCACTATGCCAAACTAGGCCTAAGGTATTTGAAAAATAACAATGAATTACGATAGACATAAACTTTATACGAGACTTACGAGTGGGCAAGTAATTAATAATTATAATTATTAATCACAAAGTAATTTATAACTAACAGTGGCCGATCTAGGGGCATGCCTCATGCCTCTTACCCCTCCTTTGGCGCTCCTTTCCTTAGATGTATTTGCTTATCAACCATTTGGTGTAACTACTGTACTTTATTGGCGCCCTTTATGGCTGGATCTGACTTTGATAACAAACAATATTTATTCATGGGTGTAGGTCACTGTAGCCAGACATTCAAAAACTATCCTCACGAGGTCGTGAAAATCGAAAATGAATGAAACGTCACAAGAATTTGTATTTATTTATAAAAAATAAATAAATAATGAAGTAAATAAATAAATAAATAAATATACAAACGAATAGAACGTAGAATGCTGACTTAATTTTAAATTTTAACACTAACTCTGAAATAATTATTAAAAGATGACTCGGGTACAGTTTCGGGTATCGTGCATTTATTAGTTATATAAAAAGCAATATGCAATAGTTAGTATTAATATGTAGAGCAAAGTTAATTGAGTATTTAACGTTCTCACATATTACTATTAATGCGCAGCTGTGAATTCCTATACAATAAATCAATTCTCAAGTATAACTATAAATGCTGTAATAACAGCTAGTGACACGGGTTTTGCCTTGAGATAAGGCACGCACCAACCTTTATTGCGAGAATGTTTTGCCGATAAATGTTGTGCGTATAAACACTGTATGCATGTTCATATACAATGGTAGAATCGAGACGTAGTGATTCGCAATCAGAGGCGTAGCCAGCCCTATGAGCGAGGGTGGCCAAACGTAGAAAGATTTTACCAAAATCCGAAGTTAGTATTTCGAACGCGCAGCGCGAGCATAATGGCGTAGGGTCCGGTGGGGGCACATGGGACAAAGCCTCCGGGCTGAGGTCAATAATGTAAATATTGAATTTTTAACCGTACATTAGTCTAAATGTTTCCATCCCTACTGCGTAATCGATTCTGCCATTCCCTTCTTTCCTTTCCCCATCCTTCTTTTCTTCAGGCATTTTTTCTTCTTCCCTTACATTTCTTTCATACACTTTCTCTCTTTTTTCCCTTCTCTTTTCCTTTTTTATTATTTCTTTTTTATTTTCCCCTCTTTTTCCCCATTTACCCCAAATTTTTCCCAAGTTGCTGGATCCAGGCAATGATGAGTTTCCCCTCAACCATGTACAAGGGGAAGTTAGTTCCTTTATAATATTACTCTACGTTCTCATCCTTTCCTCTTCCTTGCTTCCCATTCTTTCCTTTCCTTTCCCTTTCTTCTTTTCTTCCTTGCTTTTTTTTCCTCCGCTTTTTTCCCTTCCCCATTTCCCCTTTTAACTTATTTAACCTCCCTTTTCCGTTCTTTCAGCCCCATTTCTGATTTTCTCTCTTTTTCTTTTATTCTTTTCTTTGTCTTTCCAATTACCCAACTTTCCACCAGGTTGATAGACCCTGGCAATATTTAGTTTTTCCCACCGTGAAAAGGGTGAGTTGATCCTTACATAATTTATTCTCTTCTCATATCCTTTTTTCTCTCTTCCCATTTCCTCACTGGCTTTCCCTTTTTTCTTCCCTTCCTCTTTTTCCCTTATTTTTCTCCTTTCCCTTTCTTTCATTCCCCTTTTCTTCTTTCTCCCTTCCATTTTTCTTTCTCTTCTTTTCTCTTTTTTCTTCTTTTTTTTTCTCCTCTTCCCCATTTTCCCCCCAAATTTTTTCCCGGGTGGGCGACTTGCCCACCCGGGAAAGCCCTGGCTACGCAACGGTTCTCAATGCAATAATACTGTACGAGTGAAAATGTTATCCGGTAGCCGTTCGCGAAAATGTTTTTTTTTTAAACTATACGCACGTGCGTATAATGCGTACGCCTAGTTACGCTACTGCTATTTTAAAATGACGATTTCCATCTCGGAAAAAAGGAAGTCGAAAAACCATGCGACTATCGGACATCTGAAAAACGAGAACAGTGCTTTATCTGATGATCTAACAGAAGTATCTGAAATATTAAGAGCTCAGTACGAATCATCTTTCAGTATCCCAAAACCTGACAAACTGATATGCGATAGAAACGCGTTCTTTGAAGAAGAACTACGAGGGGAAAGTATAACGGACTTCGACTTTACGACGGATGATATTACACAAGCTAAAGGGAAATTAAAAGCACACTCAGCGGCAGGACCGGATAAATGGAATGCCACACTGATCAAAAACTGCAAGAATGCAATCGCTGAGCCCCTATATTGGATAGAGAGGCGATCACTAGACACGGGAGAAATACCGGACATCCTGAAGAGCGCGAACATAGTCCCAATATATAAAGGAGGAGATCGATCCGATGCCAAAAACTATAGACCAGTGTCGCTTACATCTCATCTTACCAAAATATTTGAAAGAATAGTTAGACAGAAAATCTATGACTTTTTGGAAACTCAGAAAAAATTCAATGATAAGCAACATGGGTTTCGGTCAGGCAGATCATGCCTATCACAACTAATGGAACACTACAACAACATTATTGATGCACTTGAAAATAATGAAAACTATGATGCAATATGTACAGACTTTGCCAAAGCGTTCGACAAGTGCGACCATGGAATCATAATACATAAACTGAAATATATGGGAATAACAGGAAAAGTAGGGAAATGGATATATAATTTCCTTAGTGAGCGGTGGCAGGTCGTTACAGTACAAGGAGTATCTTCATCAGAATCAGAGGTACACAGCTCAGTATCACAAGGAACAGTATTAGCTCCACTACTCTTCATAATCTTGCTAACTGACATAGATGAGGACGTTACCAGAGACAGCACAGTAACATCCTTTACCGATGACACAAAGATCAGTAGAAAAATAAGAAACCCAGAAGATATAAGATCTCTACAAACCGACATGAACAGAATCTACAAGTGAACGGAAGACAACAATATGAAATTTAACATTGAGAAATTTCAGCTGTTAAGGTACGGAAAAAGAGAAGACCTAAAATTCATGGAATTTCCTGTCCGCAAATGGACAGGAAATTCAGAGAAATTCTAGAGCAAAAGATATAGGGGTTGTAATGAATGATGATGCGAAATTTGAAACACAAAATAAGATAGCAATAAACAGAGCAAAGAGAATAACTGGGAAGATAATAAGAACCTTTAAACGAAGGGATAGGAATATAATGATTCCTCTACTGAAAACACTGATCATACCCAAATTGGAATACTGCTCGGTCCTAACATGCTCATATAAAAAAGAAGACATTAGACAGCTAGAAGGGATTCAGAGAAGCTTCACAGCTAAGATCAAGGGCTGCAAAGAACTAAATTACTGAGAAAGGTTACGCGAACTAAACCTATATTCACTGGAAAGAAGGAATGAAAGATACACCATCATACGTCAACAATAGAAATTCAGTAAAAAGTGTCTTGGGGCCGTTGAAAAATATTAACGGAGATATAGTTTCTGAAAACAAGGAAATGGCTACCTTGCTAAACGAATTTTTTACGTCAGTTTTTACTATAGAAGATGTAACGAATATCCCTACGGTCATAGACATAATACCTTTTGATAATGGTAATATTTTGGATAATATTGTGGTTAGTGAAGGGGAGGTAATGCTCTATATTGATAAAATGAAAATGCGTAAATCACCGGGACCGGATTCCATATATCCCATACAACTGAAAGAATTAAAAGATAGCTTTGTTGGGCCGTTAACAAACATTTTTAACGCGTCTATTTCCGAGGGGTGCGTACCAGATAATTTCAAGTTATCAAACGTAACACCTCTCTTTAAGAAAGGCGATAAAGGTGCGGCGGGAAATTATAGGCCAATCAGTTTAACGTCTGTTGTAGGTAAGCTACTGGAATCAATAATTAGAGATCGTATAGTCGAACACTTAGAATTGCATAACTTAATTAGAAATACGCAGCACGGTTTTAGGCGAAACAAATCTTGCTTAACTAATCTTTTAGAATTTTTTCAAAGCGTGGTTGACGTTTACGATAGTCATCGGGTGGTTGATGTACTGTATTTAGATTTTCAAAAAGCGTTTGACACCGTACCGCACAAAAGACTCATTGAAAAAACTAAGGCTCATGGAATCAAGGGTGTAGTAATAAATTGGATAGAAGAGTGGTTGCGAGGTAGGAAACAGAGGGTGGTCGTTGATAGAGCGGAGTCGTGTTGGGCTAATGTAGCGAGTGGCATTCCTCAGGTTCTGTATTGGGCCCCTTGCTTTTTCTTATATATATATATTAACGATTTAGATGTCGGCCTAGTCAGTACAGTTTCAAAGTTTGCGGATTACACGAAGTTGGGTGGTAGGGCGATTAATGACGAAGATAGAGGTAAAATCCAGGAAGATCTGAATGAAATCGTTGATTGGTCGGTCACATGGCAAATGAGATTAACGTCGATAAGTGCAAAATTTTACATATAGGTTCGCGTAACAGTAATTTTGCGTATAGTATGTCAGGGAAGGAGTTAACAAGCGTAGAGCAGGAAAAAGATTTAGGAGTTATAGTCACTGGTGATTTAAAAGTAGCGAAACAAAGTACAGCAGCGGTCAATAAAGCGAACAAAGTGTTAGGTTTTATAGCTCGGAATTTTGAGTATAAATCGCGCGATATTATAGTTCCTCTTTATAAATCATTAGTTAGACCCCATTTGGAGTACGCGATCCAATTTTGGAATCCGCATATGCGCAAAGATATAGACAAAATCGAAAGAGTTCAAAGACGAGCAACTAAGATGATTCCGTCGCTTAGGTCAAAGTCGTACGAGGATAGGTTTAAGGAGTTAAAATTGACTACACTCGAGACTAGAAGGCTAAGGGGTGATCTAATCCAGGTTTTGAAAATTATGAATGGGTTCGATAACGTAGATAGAAATAGCTTTTTCGAAATATCTCACTATAATAGGGCTAGAAATAACGGGTGTAAGTTGACAAGTAGAAGGTTCGAGACAGCAGTTGCCAAAAACGTTTTTACGCATAGAATAGTAAATAGGTGGAATAGTTTGCCGGTAGAAGTAATTAGTAGCACGTCTATAAACATGTTTAAAAATCGATTAGACGCATATGTTGTTAGATTGGGTATAGTTTAAGGTAGTAAAATTAAGGCTTTGTGGTTCGGAACCCACGTAAAATTGTAGGTCCCCTCCGCCAGCACGGAGGACATGCACAATACACAATTACGAACACAGTTAGGTAGACCAGCCATGAGTGGATCCTAGGGTCTTTGTTGGTCTGAAACATTATAACATTATAACATTATTATAACATTATAACATTTACATTTGGAAAATAATGGAGAAACTAGTCCTTAATCTTACTCTGAACCCTGTAACTCCCCAAACAACGGTGGAAAGTAGAAAAGGAAGCCTGTGTCGTGTTCCCAAATTAAAGGCGAAACAGGGAACATCCTTAACCCTGAAAGGAAGTAGTTTTGTTGTGAGAGGACCTAAACTGTTTAATCCGCTGCCCAAAGACCTAAGGAACACGAATGGTGTTGCAGTAGACATCTTCAAAAGAAGATTAGACGCCTGGATCAGAACAATCCCCGATGAGCCGGGCGTACCTGGCTATGTGAGGTGGAGAGTACAAGAAACCAACTCACTACTTCACCAGGCCAACTCGAGAGGAGGGGTGACAAATTTGACCTTCGTGAGATGAAGAATCATCGCACGGAACCTTTGAAAAGTTGAAAGGAAAGGAAAGGACACAAACAAAAAGCACTGAAGTTGGGACGCAGATGAACTAAGGAGGACTGTCACAGTTTCACTTAGCCGAGTGTTTCCCAAACTTTTTTATCCAACGCATACTGTACTTTCAAACCGATGTCAGTCCTTGACCGCTTTTATTCAACTGCAAATAGCATTGATGGAGCGTAATTTGTTGGTAACATAATCAGAGTGAGGTAACATTAAATAGGGAAGTTTCATTTATCAATGCACTTTTGTACAGGTCATTACACGTCTTTTGAACAATTTTTACATATCATACTGCTTGATAGTGATACTGAATAAAATTATTGAAAATATCCACATTTTCACCTTTTTATTTTTATTTTGCCAACCTCCTTGCGCCTCCATTTAGTTGGTCTTGCTACTCACAGGTGGGGCGCGACCCACATTTTAGGAAACGCTGACTTAACCACAGCTTTACAATTAACCATGTGTGAATTCATTTAGACTCTAACTTCAATTACTTTATAAACATTAAAGAACTTTAGTACTAAGACGAGTTAAGGCCCAAGAGGTTTAATTTTAATACCGATAATTGGTATTAGAAAACTAAACTATCGGGTTTTTTATTTTACCTGTCCAAAATCTGAAAGTCCCTTAATTCCAGTTTTTCTATATGGAGGTTCGAAGAAGCTTTCCGCCCTACAACAACAAATATTATAAAGTAAAATATGTAATACAAATGTTTATTTCTATAGGATTAATTAATTAAAAAAACTATAGGTATAGATAAGGCATAATAAACAGTCTTCGATATGCAGTGAATTAGTTCTGACAGCACGATAACCCGCTTTAGCGTAGAGAGAGGTATTCTTTTGGATTGAATAAAATGTTCCGGTATCAGCCACAATAAAATGGAAAAGTGATCCGTTATGCAAAATACAGAGCTCATTTAAGGAATTTTTAATATTAAATAAAGAAATTAATGTGTTAGTTTGATGTTAACATTTGATGTTCGCAATGAAATACGGAATATTCGCATTATACTTAATTTACTAACTTATAAGTGATAAATGTAGGCTATTTATAGACATGACCAAAAGAGTTGAAACACCTATGATTTGTCTCGAATTTTCGATTTGCTCTGCCACGAACTAAGAAGCATTAAGTTATGTAAAAACTTATTCGTGAATTTGGTTTGCGAGGGTGATCACAACCTCCCTGAACTGCATGAAGATTGCACAAGGAGACTGTTTCTGTGAGTCACGTTTACCATTCCATTTTTTTGTAATCTGTTATGCACAAACTAATTTTATTATATTAACTGATAGGTAACGAAATTAATGTAAACCACAAGTTTTGTCTAGCAGGATAGTTGAAAAGAGCAAACTGATGAATTAATCCTTTTCTTCAGACGTGATCAGAATACTGTAGGTCCCCAGACGTCGCCAGAAACTCGGTCGGCCATCATTGCCCTTCATTAGGAAGGTCTGAGCAGCCGTCAGATTGCTGTTAGAGGTTACGCCAGTCATATCACTCTCTTCAAAATCACTAATAGGTGGCAGAAGACGGGTAGTTAAGAAGCAAGAGCATGGTGAAAACGGCCAAGATACAGTTCAGAACGCCAGGATCGCTTTTTGTGTTGATTCAGTCTGTGTGAAAGGATGGCCAACAGTATGCACCTGCAGAGGGAGTGACAGGAAGCAGGAGTGGAAGCATCAACACGTTCAGTCAGAAGGTGGTTATTGGAGAATGGTTTGTTATTACGCACTGCAATGAAGCCTCTTCTTAGTCGGAAAAACACCCAAGACCGTGTCAAGTTTTTAAAAAAATATAAGGCCTGGAATGAGGATGACTGGTGTAAAGTCATTTTCTCAGATGAATCCCCTTCCAACTACTTTGGCAATAAAGGAGAAATCTGTGTTCTCAAAAGAAAAGACGAGCGTTTCAACCCGTAGTGTAGGTTACTCACACCGAAGCATTCTGGAATGTTCGAGGAATACAATCCCTACATATTCTCTCCAAATGGATAGTGATGAACGCGAAATGGTACCTCCAAACTCTTCGAAGCCAGTTGCAACCAACATCATGACTCCAGTTTCCAGGAGATTATTTCTTCCAGGCTGATGGTGCACCTTGTCACCCACCGGATAAAAACAAAGAAGCGGTTGGATGATCATAACATTACTGTGGTTACTGTATCATAGTAATGTAGTTAAGCAATGATAATGATTATCGAAAGTTCTGTAGAATAAAATAACCGTTTATATTTGGATTGGTTATACTACAAGACATTCCAAAAGATAACCTAACCCAACCTGCGTAACCTATGGATGGATAAACATATCTCTGCGATTTGAACACTTCTCAACACTTAGAAGTGTTCAAATTTGTGTGCGGACGATGGATCCATTGACTGTGCAGCGCGATCGATCGCTCGCACAGATCGGTCGTTTGCGCGTAACATATACATGATGTTTTAGTTCTTTCCTTGTTTGTTACATTTTCACAGAACCAGAAGAACGAATGTTTCAGCTCTTCTGCTATAGCTATATAATATATATGTAGTGTTGCATGATATAATCGTTATCTCTTTTCAGTTTGGATTTGGAATAGATTTATAACAGGAACTGAACGGAGAAATTATGAATGAGAATAAAATGATAACGAAAACTTTAATGTAATATCAAAAACTACAATTAAAAAAGATAATTTACATCCACATAAATTATTTTATAAGGAAAATTAAGGTTAACAAGTATAAAATGTTACTCCGCTCGCATACTACTTTTGAAACTCACCATGGAGTGTCACAAGCATAAGTAAGAGTTAGATATCTCGCACCAGAGTTGTAGAAAGTTCTCAAAACGGCCAAAGAAGAGTTAAACATGTGTCCTCCTTCGACGCCAATGAGTGAAGCGATTTTTCCCTTGGTGAAAGCGTCCGAAATACCTAAACAAATTATTTGTTTCAAAAGCGAAACGAGTCATTTTCATGAATATTCTACATACAGGCGTGAATGGCCTATTCTCTTATATTACTCTAAAACATGAAAAAGACAATCAAGGATCATAATTATTTAAAAAGCACATACTTTTAGGAGGAGTGAAGGAAGGGCCAGTGAAAGTCCAATGAAACATAGCATATGGTTTGTTTCCCAGTTAACAATAAAATTAACGAAATATATGACATTCATATACTATAATTTCAGTACCTTTTGTAGAATCTGCAAATTGTAGGTTGTTGGGGTATTTATCAATAAGTCTCTTTACTACATCCATCTGTTCGAGGCCTTGGACTACGCTGTCGACTGTAGATAGATCACAAGGTACCCATGCATTCCAGAACTAAGAGAAACATAGTTTGTAAGGAATTTACTTCGATTGAATATATTTACTTTTATTTTTTTTATGCAGGAAAGAGAGGACAAAGGCGAAGGTTGGCTGACTGATTGCCAAATGTCTTTAGAACATAATTATTTCCATTCATCACTGGTTTACAGATTAGGAAACATAAATGAATAATTAACCCTTTACTGCCCAAAAGGACAAATTTCTAACCTTTATTTATTTAATACGCAGCCATGCCATCTAAAAAACGAGGCCATTCACTTATTACGCCCTGAAAAGCAGTGACTCACCCGAACTGAAAGCAAAATTCCTGAAAATGCTGCAAGATCTTATTCTGAAGTTTGAGTTTGCAGAGAAAAAATCGAGACAGTTTGGGCAAAACTGGATGGGGAGTATCCTTTGCTTGCTGATGAGGCAAAGAAAGTGCTAGTGCCTTTTGCAACAAGTTATCGTGAGAGGCAGGCTTTTCAGCAATGATGGTCATAAAGAACAAACTGCGAAATCGGCTGCACATTGAAGGCGATTTACGCTGCGCCTTGAGCGAAACTGAACCCAGAATTCAGGCGTTAGTTCAGCAGAAACAGTTGCATCCCTCGCACTAGACTAGTAGCTGATGGTGACGCATTTTGCTTGCTTCCTATGTGATGTTGTAGCCATTCTTTGACCAATATCATATGTGTTTAACTTATACATAAGGCACTGTGTATATAGAAATATACGAGTATTATGTTTATTAAATTTGACTTGAATAATTATTCTCATGCTCAGTAAAATGAAGTTTCCTGTGCTTTTTGTAGGGGGGTAATTTCCATTTGGCGATTAACCAAAAGGGGTAATCACAAAAAAAGTTTGGGAACCGCTAGTGTAGCAGCTTATTGACCATTTTCCAAACTGTTTCCGCATTCCAACAATTCCACTTGACTTTTAACATATCGCGTGACACCACATGACGTCATGACAGAGGTGTTAACAGGTATGGAGACTGAGAATAAGCTCACACTATTTCTGAATCTCATCGAAGCAACTACTCTGCAGAATGGAGTATCATCACCAGAAAATTCTTGAAAGGGGAAGAATCATCGGCATGAAGGAGAGCGGGTTGTCTCCAACTCAAATTGCAAGAGAACTTGGAATTTCTAGCAACACTGTTTATATATGGCTGAAGAGGTGGCAAGAGGAAGGGAATCTACGAGATCACCGCAGAACGGGGAAACCTCGACTGACAACTGCTGCGGAAGATCGGAGGATCTGCGATGTTGTCGAAGCCCATCCCTTTACCAATGCTGTTGCCAGAAGAGAACAATTACAGTTTGATGTTTCGGCAATGACAGTAAGGCAGCAGCTACATGAAGCTGGGTTACATCATCGGACCCAGGCTCTCAAGAAGAAGTTAAAGCAGCAACATCGAGAAAATAGATTTCGATTTGCTCAGCAACATGTCAACAAAGAAGTTGACTTTTGGAGCCGAGTGATACGAGGGTAATTCAATTAGTATCCGCACTTTTTATTTTCAGAATTTTATTTTCACATCTGATAGATTATAAACACATCACTTCTCAACATAGTCTCCCTGTTTCTCAGTACACTTATTCCAGCGATCTATAAGCTTCCTAATGCCATCACAAAAGAATGTTTTTGGTTGTGTGCGTAGCCAGTCATGTACCGGCTCCTTCAGGTCATCATCGCCTTGGAATCGCTGACCTCTCAAAGCGTCTTTTAGTGGTTCAAACAGGTAAAAATCCGAAGGTACCAGGTCTGGACTGTAGGCTGGATGGTCGAGAACTTCAAATTTAAGTTCTTGAAGGCATTTTCTAGTCTGTGCAGCGGCATGAGGGCGCGCATTGTCGTGTAACAGAATAACACCTTCCGACAATCTCCTTCTCCGTTTTGTGCGAATTGCTTGCTTTAACTCATTCCGAAGCATGTCAGAATACGATGCACTTATTACTGTAGTTCCATGCTCTAGATAATGTTCAAGGATAGGGCCTTGGTATCCCAAAACAGTGTTAGCATAACTTTACCTGCTGACGGCTGCGCTTTGAACTTCCTTGCAACGGGAGACGTTGGATGCTTCCATTGCATGCTCTGTGACAGAAGAACACAAGCGTAATCGTATGGACGTCTGCTCTCGTCTTTTGGCGCGGTATCATAATGAAGGTGAAAACTTTTTGGAGCGCATTATCACTGGAGATGAAACCCGGATCCATCACTATGAACCAGAAAGCAAACGACACAGCATGCAATGGAAGCATCCAACATCTCCCGTTGCAAGGAAGTTCAAAGCGCAGCCGTCAGCAGGTAAAGTTATGCTAACACTGTTTTGGGATACACGAGGCCCTATCCTTGAACATATCTAGAGCGTGGAACTACAGTAACAAGTGCATCGTATTCTGACATGCTTCGGAATGAGTTAAAGCAAGCAATTCGCACAAAACGGAGAGGGAGATAGATTGTCGGAAGGTGTTATTCTGTTACATGACAATGCACGCCCTCATACCGCTGCACAGACTAGAAAATGCCTTCAAGAACTTAAATTTGAAGTTCTCGACCATCCAGACTACAGTCCAGACCTGGCATCTTCGGATTTTTACCTGTTTGGACCACTAAACGACGCTTTGAGAGGTCAGCGATTCAAGGCGATGATAACCTGAAGGAGGCGGTGCATGACTGGCTACGCACATCGCCAAAAACATTCTTTTGTGATGGCATTAAGAAGCTTGTAGATCACTGGACTAAGTTTATTGAGAAACAGGGAGACTATGTTGAGAAGTGATGTGCTTATAATCTATCAGATGTAAAAATAAAATTCTGAAAATAAAATGCGGATACTTATTGAATTACCCTCGTATTTACCGACGAAAAGACATTTTCCTCCACATCCCATGGCCATCTTCATTGTTGGAGGAGGAATAATACTCAAGAGCACATCTGTGAGAAAGCACGTAGCAGTCATATCATCTGTAGCATGTGGGGATGGATTCTTCTGTATGGTGTAGGAGAGCTCATCCAAATAGAAGGGAGGTTTACTGCAGATCAGTATATAGAAATTTTCGAAGAGGTTATACTTCCTTCTGTGCGTGCATCTGCTCTACCATTTCCTGAGCGAATCATTTTTATGCAAGACAGGTCTCCAATTCACACAGCACGGACTGTCATACGCTAGTTCTCTGATCAAAGAAATATCGACCTTCTGGATTGACCAAGTAAGGGTTGTGATATGAATTCCATCGAGAATATATGGGCCAATATTGTAAATGTGTGGGAACCAGCGGAGGAACGAACAACGGACCAACTTTTACAACACACATTTAGTGAGTGGGAGGTGCTGAGGAAGAATCAACAGCTGGCATATAATCATGTTGCTTCTGCACCACATCGACTGCAGGAAGTCATAGACAACAACGGTGGCTGGACAAGATATTAAATTTGTTGTGTTCATGTATAAAATATCTCTCAAATACAATGGTAATTATGAATGTGTAACATCTTTGCAAAATTGTCAAATATGATCGTTTAAATGGCTCATGTGTATTGATATGAATCACTGTAATAGTTTTATTTTCTGTAATTCTCTCCTTTGAGGTGAGAGACCGACAAGAGTCACAGCTGCAGTGGTTCAACACAACCCTTTAAGCCCTGAATTTTTTGTAGGGTTAAGTTATGAATGCTTGTATTTGAAGCGTTAGCAATTTGTACCTTCAGTCCTTAAAGGGTTAAGTTGTAACATGGAACTTATTAATACAAAACAATTGTATGCATTTATGATGCTGCCTCAATACAAAACATTCTTCGTTTCTAAATAATATTTCTCTCAGTGACTCTTTATTACTATATCAGTGTTGCTGATCTACAAATAGCATTTGCTCTGGATATAACAATGCCATACCAGTATCCATTCAGCTGTCGTCCATTTGCCAATTGGATGATATTCTAAGCATGGACGTATGAAACCTACAGATACCCATCAGTCTGGTAATGTTATAATGTTATTGAAACTTAATATGCATCAAAACATTGTTTTTTCATTCATAAACCGCCTATACAGGGTGTTTGAAAACTTTCTGTACAAATTGTAATTGGGGATAGGCAACACCAAGACAAACCCTTTTCGTCTATAAGTGTATGTCCGCTGACGTCACCATTCGGCGCGAGAGGGCGCCGCTGCAATTGGCTAAAAGGTGAAGTGGGCTAGACTCGCGCTTGCCGCGGGCATTCTTAAATCGGACTTAGTACGCGTAACATGGAGCGCTTCACGACTGCTGAGATGGCTGACATGCATATGGTGTATGGGGCTGCCAATGGAAACGGAAGAGCTGCTGTGAGGTTGTACCGACAGCGCTTCCAAAACAGACGTGTGCCAAACCACCAAACGTTTGCGCATTTGCATCGGCGACTGCGAGAAACTGGAACATTCCATGCAAACATGCATGACACTGGTCGGGAGAGAAACGTGCGCACTCCTGACGTCGAGTCGGGCAGGCAGCAGGTACGGCCCAATCAACTTGCCATGGACGATACCCGCCCAAACATTGACGGCGAACCGTTCTTGATGAGCATGCACCCGTGTAGCATGTGGATTTGCGTGCGCCCACACGTGAGAATTGTGCATGTTAAACACACCCTCACGTGTGAAACAGGCCTCATCTGAGAACAGCACATAA